>PGWS01016820.1:0-10320 GCA_002896235.1 Cicer reticulatum
TGTTGAATATAAAGAGTATGAGAAGCATATAGAATAACCCGTGTGTTTCAACTACACAGCGGAATCTCTTTATATAGACACAGGGTATTAAATAACCCTAATTTACAGTAATGCTAACGGGCCAGAATACTTACATACTTACAGCCCATATATTTTATTTACATTCTAATATAGTATTCAACACTCCCCCTCAAGCTGGAGCATATAAATCAAATGCACCTAGCTTGTTACATATATAACTAATTCTAGGACCTCGCAATGACTTTGTAAACACATCTGCTAACTGATCATTGGATTTGACAAAGCTGGTGATGATGTCACCTGATTCAATCTTTTCTCTAACAAAATGGCAGTCAATCTCAATATGTTTGGTCCTCTCATGAAAAACCGAATTCGAGGCAATGTGCAATGCAGCTTGATTATCACATATTAATGTCATTGTGCTGGTCTCTTCAAATTGAAGTTCTTTCAGTAACTGTTTCAGCCAGATGAGTTCACATGTTACTAGTGCCATGGCCCTGTATTCTGCCTCAGCGCTTGATCTTGCAACAACATTTTGTTTCTTACTCTTCCAAGATATTAAATTTCCTCCTATGAGTACACAATACCCGGAAGTTGATCGTCTGTCTATGGGTGAGCCTGCCCAATCAGCATCTGAGTAGCCAATTATTTGAGTATGTCCTCTTTCTTCATAAATGAGACCTTTTCCAGGTGCACTTTTGATGTATTTAAGAATCCGGATTACAGCATCCATATGTTCTTGGCAAGGAGAATTTAAGAACTGACTTACCACACTGACAGCAAAGGAAATGTCAGGACGAGTGACTGTGAGATAGTTTAATTTTCCAACCAATCTCCTATATCTTCCTGAATCTGATAGAGGCTCCCCCTGATTGGGTAGGAGTTTGACATTTGGATCCATAGGAGTATCAACTGACTTGGCATTTAGTAGGCCAGTTTCTTCAAGAATATCCATAGCATATTTTCTTTGTGAAATTACAAGGCCATCCTTGGATTGAGCTACTTCAATACCCAGAAAATAACGGAGTTTACCAAGGTCTTTAGTCTGAAATTTATTTGAGAGATGTTGATTTAACTGGAGCATTCCTTGCTGATCACTACCAGTTATAACAATGTCATCCACGTAAACAATAAGATAGATGCACCCTTGAGCTGAGTGATGATAAAATACAGAGTGATCGGCTTCACTGCGGATCATACCAAATTCTTGTACTACCGAGCTGAATCTGCCAAACCAAGCTCTAGGAGACTGTTTAAGACCATAAAGGGACCTGTGTAGCCGACAAACCATGTTGGAAGACTCCCCCTGAGCAACAAATCCTGGTGGTTGCTCCATATACACTTCCTCTTCAAGATCACCGTGCAAAAAGGCATTTTTAATGTCAAGCTGATGGAGAGGCCAATGTCTAATTGCTGCAATGGAGAAAAATAGTCTGACAGATGCCATTTTGGCAACCGGTGAGAATGTGTCACTGTAATCCAACCCAAAAATCTGAGTATATCCCTTGGCTACCAAACGAGCCTTAAATCGATCAATCTTACCATCAGGACCAACCTTCACTGTATAAGCCAACGACACCCGACTACCGACTTCCCATGAGGTAGAGGTACCAATTCCCAAGTACCACTGCTTTGTAGAGCACACATCTCATCAAGCATTGCTTGCCTCCACTCAGGGTGGGATAATGCTTCACCTGTAGTTTTAGGAATAGAAACAGAAGACAAGGAGGACAAGCAAGTGTAATGTAAAGGAGAAAGACGATGATAAACAAATCAATATAATGAGGAGATGGATTACGGGTGGTGCGAATATCCTTACGAAGAGCAATGGGAAGGTCAGGCTCAGGTGGCAGGGCCGGATCCGGATGTGGCGTCGGAGGAGAGTCTGTAATGGGAGCAGGAACAGGCACAACAGAGGATAAGCGACGACGCTGATATGTTTGTAGTGGTCGTGGAGGTTGGGGGGCAGACTCGGCAGGTTCGATAGGAATATGAGGGGGTGGGAGAGGGATAACTACTTGAGGAGGTTCGGGATTAATGTCCTGATAGGGCTCAGTAGCTATATGGGTAGGTTTAAAATAGTGTACAGACTCGAAAAAGGTAACATCAGCTGATGTAACGTAGCGGTGTAGTGTGGGAGAATAACAACGGTAGCCTTTTTGGGACCGATGATAACCGAGAAAGACACACTTGAGTGACCGAGCTGACAATTTGTCCAAACCGGGGGATAAATTGTGAACAAAACATGTGGACCCAAAGACACGAGGTGGTAGTGGGTGAAGAGGTGTATGGAGAAAGAGGACCGAATGGGGGATATTGCCATCAAGGACAGAAGATGGCATACGGTTAATAAGGTAGCACGCCGTTAAGACTGCATCCCCCCAAAAACGGAATGGAACATTGCCATGGAGAAGCAAGGTTCGTGTGGTTTCAATGAGATGCCGATTTTTGCGTTCGGCTACCCCGTTTTGTTGAGGTGTATGAGGACATGAGGTTTGGTGTAAAACACCGTGGGAAGCCATAAAATTTTGAAATTGATGAGACAAATATTCTCGAGCATTATCACTTCTTAAGGTACGAATGGAAACTCCAAATTGGGTTTTAATTTCTTTATAAAATTGCTCAAAGATGGAAAACAATTCAGTTCTATTTTTCATTAAAAATAACCACGTACAACGAGAATAGTCATCAATAAAAGTAACAAAATACTTAGACTCTAAAGTAGACACAGTACGAGAGGGACCCCAAACATCAGAGTGAACTAAAGCAAAAGGAGAGGATACTCTTTTATTGACTCGATCGGGAAAGTTACTACATGTGTGTTTCCCTAACTGACACGACTCACAATGTAAAGTAGATAACTTAGACAAACTAGGCACCAGTTTTTGTAGTTTGGGAAGACTTGGGTGTCCTAGCTGAGCATGGATAGTATGTGGGGACTCTGTGGCAGAGCACGTCTTGGATGTTGTAGAAAGGTAATAGAGGACTTGTGACTCACATCCGACGCCAATCGTCCGTCCCGAATTCCGGTCCTGCAAGGTAACATTATCATTAGTGAACGTAATAATACAGTTATGAGATCGAGTCAATCGACTAACTGAAAGTAAATTAAAGGGGCATCCAGGTACATAGAGAACAGATGCAACTGAGATAGAAGGGAGAATGTGGACAGTGCCAACTCCTTGAGACCGGGTTTGAGTACCATTGGCAGAAGTTATAGTAGGTAAAAAACCAGATGTAGAAAGGGATGAAAAGAGACCTTTATTACCAGTAACATGATCAGACGCACCAGAATCAAGAACCCAAGGGCCGAGAGAAGATGAATGAGAGAGGTAAACAGATGAGTTACCAGTGTGTGCAACCGAAGTAGGAGAACTAGAGTTTGGATGACTCTGAACCCATCGGAGAAAATCTTCATAGTTTGTCGGGGAGCCTTGTGGAGATGGTGTAGTCTGAATAGTGGCAGAAGGATCAAGCTGAGTTGCATTTATCGAAGGCGAAGGCTTGCCATGCAACTTCCAACAGCGATCAATAGTGTGTCCAAGCCGATGACAATGCTCACATTTTGGACGAGGCTTAGAGCTGAATGGTCCTCCACGAGAACGTTGCTGATTATGTCCCTGAGATGCAAGAGCAGCAGTGTCACCCGGAACTGAAGTAATAGACTGCTCAACTGGATGTTTTGCTGGTACGCGAAGGAGGATCGCTGAAGTAGTAGACATATCCGGAACAGTAACAGACCCCAAAATTTGATCACGAGTTGCAGAGTACTCCTGGGGTAGGCCATAGAGTGCAAGAAGCATGAAGAAGGTGCTGCGTTGATCCAACTCCTTCTTCTGTTCAATTGGATTACTTGCAGCAGGAGGGAGTAGCTTATTAAAGTCATGAAGTGCACTATGAACAGTGCCAAGATATGTAGAAATAGAGCCATCGAGTGACTTCGGAGTAATGATGTTCAACAAGCGGTGACAAACTCCATAGAGACGTTGTGTGTCGTTAAGTATAGAGTGCTTTGCTTGACTCCAAACGATTGTCACCCGGTGAGATTGGCACGTGGACGTGCGGATAAATCGAAAAATCTAAAATGTTAGACATCTGGATGAAGTGTAGACTAATTGACATACACAAACTGAGCATCAATCTCGGCTCCAGTTTGGATAGTCCTTGCAGCAGTCACACTGACCTTTTCAGGGTTTTGGGTGAGATGATCCTCAGTAACCTGACCAGCATAGTAGCCAAAGCTATATAGTCGGCAGCGAAAATACCAACTATCATACCTATTATATTGATCCATTCAGTTTTTCAAGCTGAGAGAGGAGAAGTGATGTAGTTGGTGAAGATACTCTATTCTTCGCTGTCGGACTGAGATAGCGCTCCATGGTCAGCAAAGGTTTCCAGAAAAACGCGATCGGAAACCGCGAAAAACCAGAGGGCTGTTTGAACTGGCAAGATCGATATAATCCGTAAACTCAAAACTGAGAAACTTGAGCGGCAGATATGGAAGCACGGAGGCCCGAGGCGAGTGCGGTGGAAGAAGAATGCACTGTGAACGGCCGCCGGACGCGCCGTCACGCGCGGTGGCAGTGGGCGGCGCATGAGATCCACGCGCGGGCTGTTAGGTGGCGCGTGTGGGCGCGTGTGGGCGCGTGCGGGCGCGTGAGAAGGATTATGAAGGCGTGGCAGAAGGGTTTGGCCGATCTGGGGTGTTCGGCGCTGATGGAGTGGTCGTTCGTCGAAAAAACGCGTCAGAAACAGTAACGGCAGCAACGGTAAAGCGTGAACGGCTGAACAAAAATTGAAGAATCAGCGTATCAACGGCAGAAGGGGGAAACCGGAGTTTGAGAACACGGTTCGCCGAAAAAAAATATTCACCGGAGACAGTGGGTCGACCGGGTAGTTGACGATTAGGGTTTGTCTCTCAGTTGGCTCTAGATACCATGTTGAATATAAAGAGTATTGAGAGACATATAGAATAACCCGTGTGTTTCAACTACACAGCGGAATCTCTTTATATAGACACAGGGTATTAAATAACCCTAATTTACAGTAATGCTAACGGGCCAGAATACTTACATACTTACAGCCCATATATTTTATTTACATTCTAATATAGTATTCAACATAGCTTAATGCTGACTTTATTACGAAATACTAATCTCTATTCATAGAGAAACATAGACTCAATGCTAAATTAGGAATAAATCATAATAATAATGAGATATTCTAAGTGTTGAAGATTGGCGCTAATTAAGGAGAATCAACAGATTTTGTTTTGTACAGTTTTATGACAGCTGTATGTCCATTAAATATAGATTAGTATTAGCTAATTCCTAGCCTTTCCTATCTTATTAGAATTAGCAATTATGAGGAGAATAACTTCCCTAATTCTTAGGCTAGATTAGCGCCCAGCCTTAATCTCCTAGTTTGTATAAATTCTGCTTTGTATTATTGTAAAGATACAGAAAATAAAATAAGAAAATTCTGCATGGTATCAGAGCTCGATCTGATCCATCCCTAAGAAAACCCTAGCGCCGCCAGCAATGGGTGAACCTTCCAACAAACAGCCAAAGATGGAAACTGGATCATTTCCGACCAGTTCACATGATGGGCTCAGTCATCTCATCACTGGCCATAAATTAAATGGTCAAAACTATACCCAATGGGTAAGATCAGTCAAGATCTTCCTTCAAGGAAAAGGGAGAGAAGACTACATCACAGGAGACACAAAATGTCCCCAAGAAGAAGATGCCACCCTTCAAAAATGGAAACTTGAGAATAGCCAAGTAATGTCATGGCTGCTCAACACCATGACCAACGAAATTGGTGAAAATTTCATGTTCTATGATTCGGCAAAGGAGATATGGGATGCTGTGAAGGAAACATATTCAAATGTGGACAATACCTCTGCCATATTTGAGATAAGAAGCATTCTACACAACCTTCGACAAGGAGAATCTTCTGTTACTGAGTATTTTAATACACTTAGTAGACATTGGCAACAACTAGATGTATATGAAGAAGTCACATGGGACTGTCCAGGGGATAAGAAAAAATTCAAAGAGCTGGTGGAGAAGGACAGAATCTACATGTTCCTATTGGGACTAAACAAGGACCTTGATGAAGTCCGTGGAAGGATCCTTGGAACCAAACCTCTTCCCAAAATTCGGGAAGCCTTTTCAGAAGTAAGGAGAGAAGAGAGCAGGAGGAAACTCATGTTGGGAAATGCCACCTCAACACCTCCCACCGAGAGCTCAGCAATGGCTGCAAGAGGAAACCAAATTCGGCCATTTCAAAAGAAAAATCGTCCCTGGTGTGATCACTGCAAGAAACCAGGCCATACACAAGAAATATGTTGGGTTATACATGGAAAACCCCCAGAAGCCAAGCAATTCAAAAGCAGGGACAGCAGAGGCAACGCAATTTTTAACCACCAAGAAGCTGAGGTAAAATCTACTTCATTTCCATTTAACAAGGAACAAATGGAGGCTTTACAAAAAATCTTCAAACAAACCATGCTCTCTACAGAAAAAGGTGGTACGGCTGTAGTGGCTCAGAGAGGTAATGTCTCACATGCTCTAAATACTAGCATGGGAAAAACAAAGTCATGGATTGTTGACTCAGGGGTTTCAGATCACATGACTGGAAATTTTAATTTGTTTACTAGTTATTCTCCTTATCCGTTTAACTGCACTGTCCGAATAGCAGATGGCACACATTCTAAGGTCATGGGTACAGGATCAATTATTTTGTCACCTAATATTACACTAGAATATGTTCTATATGTGCCAAAACTTGATTGCAACTTGCTGTCCATTAGCAAAATCACAAGAGATTTGAAATGTGTTACTAAATTTTCTCCTAATTTGTGTGAATTTCAGATTTTGGAGTCGGGGAAGACGATTGGCAGTGCTAAAGAGTGTGCTGGACTCTACCTACTTCAAGCTGAAGAATTAGAAAGAGGACTCAAGAACCAGTCATATGCAGCATCTAGTGTTCCAAGTAGTGACAATCCTGTAATGTTATGGCACTATCGATTAGGCCACCCAAATTTCATGTATCTGGAAAAATTATTTCCTTCTTTATTCAATAAAAATCAGAAGCATTTTCAGTGTGAAATTTGCCAATTGTCCAAACATACACGTAGCCAATACCCACCCCAACCCTATAAGCCATCCCAACCTTTCGCCCTAATTCATAGTGATGTATGGGGACCATCACGCATTAAGAATGTTACTGGTTCTAGATGGTTTGTCACGTTCATTGACGATCACACTCGTGTTACCTGGGTATTTTTAATGAAAGAGAAATCAGAAGTAGGAAGGATCTTTGAGGTTTTCCACAACATGGTGCAAACTCAATTTCACAACAAGATCCAAGTGCTTAGAACTGACAATGGTTGTGAGTACTACAATTCGATTCTAAGTTCCTACCTACAAAAAGTTGGCATTGTTCACCAAAGCTCTTGTGTGGACACTCCACAACAAAACGGAGTTGCGGAAAGAAAGAATAGACATATTTTGGAAGTAACTAGATCCATCATGTTAGCCACAAATGTCCCGAACCAGTTTGGGGGGGAAGCTATCCTTTCGGCAACACACCTTATAAATAGAATGCCTTCCCGGATCCTTAACCTCAAGACCCCCCTCTCCACACTCCAAATTTTCTTCCCAACCAGCAAAATACTCACCTCCATTCCCTTAAAGATTTTTGGATGCTCATCTTTCGTCCACAACCACAACCCACACCGTAGTAAACTTGACCCCAAATCTATCAAGTGCATTTTTCTTGGTTACTCACCTCACCAAAAAGGGTACAGATGTTACTCACCCATCACCAAAAAATTCTACCACACCATGGATGTAACCTTCTTTGAGAACCAACCCTACTACCCCAAAGTTGGCATTCAGGGGGAGCAAGTACACACATATCCAATTGAAACTTTAGAATACCAACCTTGGATGTTTGAACAAACAGAAACTGCCCCTATCCCAGCTGAAAGGACAGCAGAACCTGAACCGGTTGTTGTAACAGAAACTGAAGCAGTGGCCGAGGCAGAAAATGGAAAAAACAATGAAATTGGAACAACCCAACATAATCAAACAGAAACTGAAGCAGTGGCCGAGGCAGAAAATGGAAAAAACAATGAAATTGGAACAACCCAACATAATCAAGGTACACACGAAGGAAGTTGGAAAACTTATGAAAGAAGAAGGAGGAAGGAAGTAGAGCCTAGCACAGCTCCACCGCAAAGCCATGAGTCTCACCAGATTCCAGAAAATGAAATCCCTACAGGTAACGTTGTCCCAAACTCTAAACTCCCTGTGAATCTTGACACTGTTGATATTGATATTCCTATTGCTGTAAGAAAAGGGGTGAGAACTTGCACTCAACACCCTATTGAGAATTATGTTTCCTATGGAAAATTATCACAAAACTACAGATCATTTGTAGCAGCCATTGACAACATAGAAATTCCAAGGAATGTTCAAGAAGCTCTACAGAAACCTGAATGGGCAGCAGCTGTAACTGAAGAAGTCCAAGCACTGGTAAAAAATGGCACATGGGAAATCACCACAATACCTGAAGGAAGAAACCAGTGGGATGCAAGTGGATCTTTTCGTCGTTTAAACACAATGCTGATGGAGTATAAACAGTGTACGAAGGGCCCGATTAGTCTGCCAAAGGGATTTACACAATCATATGATGGACTATGAAGAGACCTTGTGCACCTGTGCAAAACTCAACTCAGTCCGGGTCCTATTATTCATTCCGGCAGCCAAATCTAGATTGGCCCCTACACCAATATAGATAATAACAGAATGCCTTCCTAAACGGTGAGCTAGAAGAGGAGGTGTATATATGCAGAATACCTCCCGGCTGAATCACATGACACCGATCAAACATGGTATGGCACACACTCCATAAACCCTCTAAGGCTTGAAACAATCTCCAAGAGCATGTTTGATAGACTAACAAGACGTTGTCAGGGCGAAGATGGCTTGCCCAATGCCCAAACAGACCACACTATGTTTGTTTAAGCACTCTCCGGATGGGAGAGAATAGCCTGTATTTATCGTCTATGTTGATGATATTGTTATTACAGGAGATGATCATGATCAAATCAGCCACCTCAAGAGTATCTTAACCGAAGAATTTGAAGTCAAAGATTTGGGCCAACTCAAGTACTTTCTAGGAATGGAAATTGCTCGGACAAGGGATGGTATTTGTGTTTCTCAAAGGAAATACACTTTGGATTTACTCAAAGAAACAGGGATGCTTGGATGCAAAGTTGCCAATACTCCGGTAGAACCCATGAAACAAAGTGAAGAAGAAAGTGTACCTGCTGATAAGGATAGATACCAAAGCTTAGTTGGAAAACTAATCTATCTAACTCACACTAGACCAGATATTGGTTTTGCTGTGAGCTTGGCTAGTCGCTACATGTCCAACCCAACTGAGACTCACATGAAGGCTCTAAATAGAATCCTTCAATACCTAAAGGGTACACCTGGCCGCGGGCTCTATTTCCAGAAGAGCCACAACCAGGGAATTGAAGTTTATACCGACTCAGATTGGGCAGGGAGTTTATCTGACAGGAAATCCACCACAGGCTATTGCACCTTTGTATGGGGAAACTTGGTAACATGGAGAAGTAAGAAACAATCTGTGGTCGCTAGAAGTAGTGCAGAAGCTGAATTCAGAGCTATGGCACAAGGAATTTGTGAAGGGATTTGGCTCAAACGAATGTTGGATGAGATCAAAATTCCTACTAACTACACTATGAGAATACTTTGTGACAACAAGGCAGCTATAAGTATTGCAAAAAACCCGGTTCACCATGATAGAACAAAGCATGTGGAAATAGACAAACACTTCATTAAGGAGAAAATTGATCATGAGATCATAAGTGTTAACCACATCTCATCAAACAGACAAACAGCAGACATTCTAACAAAGGCACTTTCAAGGCACACATACGAAACTATCAGGTCCAATCTGGGTATGATAGATATCTACCACCCAGATTGAGGGGGAGTGTTGAAGATTGGCGCTAATTAAGGAGAATCAACAGATTTTGTTTTGTACAGTTTTATGACAGCTGTATGTCCATTAAATATAGATTAGTATTAGCTAATTCCTAGCCTTTCCTATCTTATTAGAATTAGCAATTATGAGGAGAATAACTTCCCTAATTCTTAGGCTAGATTAGCGCCCAGCCTTAATCTCCTAGTCTGTATAAATTCTGCTTTGTATTATTGTAAAGATACAGAAAATAAAATAAGAAAGTTCCGCAATAAG
>PGWS01016821.1:0-10167 GCA_002896235.1 Cicer reticulatum
GAATAACCCGTGTGTTTCAACTACACAGCGGAATCTCTTTATATAGACACAGGGTATTAAATAACCCTAATTTACAGTAATGCTAACGGGCCAGAATACTTACATACTTACAGCCCATATATTTTATTTACATTCTAATATAGTATTCAACACTCCCCCTCAAGCTGGAGCATATAAATCAAATGCACCTAGCTTGTTACATATATAACTAATTCTAGGACCTCGCAATGACTTTGTAAACACATCTGCTAACTGATCATTGGATTTGACAAAGCTGGTGATGATGTCACCTGATTCAATCTTTTCTCTAACAAAATGGCAGTCAATCTCAATATGCTTGGTCCTCTCATGAAAAACCGGATTCGAGGCAATGTGCAAGGCAGCTTGATTATCACATATTAATGTCATTGTGCTGGTCTCTTCAAATTGAAGTTCTTTCAGTAACTGTTTCAGCCAGATGAGTTCACATGTTACTAGTGCCATGGCCCTGTATTCTGCCTCAGCGCTGGATCTTGCAACAACATTTTGTTTCTTACTCTTCCAAGATATTAAATTTCCTCCTATGAGTACACAATACCCGGAAGTTGATCGTCTGTCTATGGGTGAGCCTGCCCAATCAGCATCTGAGTAGCCAATTATTTGAGTATGTCCTCTTTCTTCATAAATGAGACCTTTTCCAGGTGCACTTTTGATGTATTTAAGAATCCGGATTACAGCATCCATATGTTCTTGGCAAGGAGAATTTAAGAACTGACTTACCACACTGACAGCAAAGGAAATGTCAGGACGAGTGACTGTGAGATAGTTTAATTTTCCAACCAATCTCCTATATCTTCCTGAATCTGATAGAGGCTCCCCCTGATTGGGTAGGAGTTTGACATTTGGATCCATAGGAGTATCAACTGACTTGGCATTTAGTAGGCCAGTTTCTTCAAGAATATCCATAGCATATTTTCTTTGTGAAATTACAAGGCCATCCTTGGATTGAGCTACTTCAATACCCAGAAAATAACGGAGTTTACCAAGGTCTTTAGTCTGAAATTTATTTGAGAGATGTTGATTTAACTGGAGCATTCCTTGCTGATCACTACCAGTTATAACAATGTCATCCACGTAAACAATAAGATAGATGCACCCTTGAGCTGAGTGATGATAAAATACAGAGTGATCGGCTTCACTGCGGATCATACCAAATTCTTGTACTACCGAGCTGAATCTGCCAAACCAAGCTCTAGGAGACTGTTTAAGACCATAAAGGGACCTGTGTAGCCGACAAACCATGTTGGAAGACTCCCCCTGAGCAACAAATCCTGGTGGTTGCTCCATATACACTTCCTCTTCAAGATCACCGTGCAAAAAGGCATTTTTAATGTCAAGCTGATGGAGAGGCCAATGTCTAATTGCTGCAATGGAGAAAAATAGTCTGACAGATGCCATTTTGGCAACCGGTGAGAATGTGTCACTGTAATCCAACCCAAAAATCTGAGTATATCCCTTGGCTACCAAACGAGCCTTAAATCGATCAATCTTACCATCAGGACCAACCTTCACTGTATAAGCCAACGACACCCGACTACCGACTTCCCATGAGGTAGAGGTACCAATTCCCAAGTACCACTGCTTTGTAGAGCACACATCTCATCAAGCATTGCTTGCCTCCACTCAGGGTGGGATAATGCTTCACCTGTAGTTTTAGGAATAGAAACAGAAGACAAGGAGGACAAGCAAGTGTAATGTAAAGGAGAAAGACGATGATAAACAAATCAATATAATGAGGAGATGGATTACGGGTGGTGCGAATATCCTTACGAAGAGCAATGGGAAGGTCAGGCTCAGGTGGCAGGGCCGGATCCGGATGTGGCGTCGGAGGAGAGTCTGTAATGGGAGCAGGAACAGGCACAACAGAGGATAAGCGACGACGCTGATATGTTTGTAGTGGTCGTGGAGGTTGGGGGGCAGACTCGGCAGGTTCGATAGGAATATGAGGGGGTGGGAGAGGGATAACTACTTGAGGAGGTTCGGGATTAATGTCCTGATAGGGCTCAGTAGCTATATGGGTAGGTTTAAAATAGTGTACAGACTCGAAAAAGGTAACATCAGCTGATGTAACGTAGCGGTGTAGTGTGGGAGAATAACAACGGTAGCCTTTTTGGGACCGATGATAACCGAGAAAGACACACTTGAGTGACCGAGCTGACAATTTGTCCAAACCGGGGGATAAATTGTGAACAAAACATGTGGACCCAAAGACACGAGGTGGTAGTGGGTGAAGAGGTGTATGGAGAAAGAGGACCGAATGGGGGATATTGCCATCAAGGACAGAAGATGGCATACGGTTAATAAGGTAGCACGCCGTTAAGACTGCATCCCCCCAAAAACGGAATGGAACATTGCCATGGAGAAGCAAGGTTCGTGTGGTTTCAATGAGATGCCGATTTTTGCGTTCGGCTACCCCGTTTTGTTGAGGTGTATGAGGACATGAGGTTTGGTGTAAAACACCGTGGGAAGCCATAAAATTTTGAAATTGATGAGACACAATATTCTCGATCATATCACTTCTTAAGGTACGAAGGAAACTCCAAATTGGGTTTTAATTTCTTTATAAAATTGCTCAAAGATGGAAACAATTCAGTTTCTATTTTTCATTAAAAAAACCACGTACAACGAGAATAGTCATCAATAAAAGTAACAAAATACTTAGACTCTGAAAGTAGAACACAGTAAGAGAGGGACCCCAACATCAGAGTGAACTAAAGCAAAAGGAGAGGATACCTTATATTGACTCGCATCGGGAAAGTTACAGCGGATTGTGTTTCCTAACTGACACGACTCACAATGTGAAGTAGATAACTTAGACAAACTAGGCACAGCAAGTTTTTGTAGTTTGGGAAGACTTTGGTGTCCTAGCTAGCATGGATAGTATTTGGGGACTCTGTGGCAGAGCACGTCTTGGAGTTGTAGAAAGGTAATAAGATGGACTGTGACTCACATCCGACGCCAATCGTCCCCGGAATTCCGGTCCTGCATGAGGTAAGATTATATCAATTAGTCGAACGTAATAAACGTTAATGAGATCGATCAATGCGACTAACTGAAAGTAAATTAAGGCATCCAGGTAAATAGAGAACAGATGCAACCAGGATAGAAGGGAGAAATGTGGACAAGGCCACTCTTGAGACCGGGTTTTGAGTACCATTGGCAGAAGTTAAGTAGGTAAAAAACCAGATGTAGAAAGGGATGACAAGACACTTTAATTACCAGTAACACATATCAGACGCACCAAAATCAAGAACCCAAGGGCCGAGAGAGATGAAATGAGAAGGTAACACAGATGATTTACCAAGTGTGTGCAACAAGTAGAGCAGAATAGAGGATTGGACTACTCTGAACACCATCGGAGAAAATCTTCATAGTTGCCGGGACTTGGAGATGTGTAGTCTGAATAGTGGCAGAAAGAGATCATAGCAGATTGCATTTATCGAAGGCGAAAGCTGCCTGCAACTCCAACAGCGATTCAATTATGTGTCCAAGCACGATGAAATGCTCAACATTTTGGCGAGGCTTAGAGAGCTGGATGGTCCTCCCAAGAGAACGTGCTGATTATGTCCCTGAGGAGCAAGAGCAGCAGTGTCACCGAACTGAAGTAAAGACTGCTCAGACTGGATGTTTTGGCTGGACGCGAAAGGGAGGATGCTGAAGTCCATGTAGACATACCCGGAACAGTAACAGACCCAAAATTGACACGGAGTGCAGAGTACTACTGGGGTAGCCATAAGTGCAAGAAGCATGAAAAGGTGCTGCGTTGATCCACTCCTTCTTCTGTTCACTGGAACTCACAGCAGAGGGAGTAGCTCATTAAAGTCATGAAGTGCACTATAACACATGCAAGATATGTAGAAAAAGAGCCATCGAGTGACTCGTGGAGGTAATGATGTTCACAAGCGGTGACAAATCCATAGAGGACGTTGTGTGTCGTTAGTATAGATCGCCTTTGCTATGACTCCAAACCAGATTCCAGACATAGATGCAGACGACAAATCGGTTAACATCTGGATGCAATGTTTGTAGACTTAATGAACACACACAACTGAAGCAACAATCGGCCCATTTGGATGTCAGTCACACTCACTTTCAGGTTTGGGTGAGATGATCCGTCGTAACTGACCTTGATCACGTAGCCAAAGTTTGATGTCGCAGCCCAACTATTCATAATTTGATCCATTCAGTTTCAACTGAGAGAGGAGAATATGGTATCTGGTGGAAAGATACTCTGTGTCAGACTGAGATCATGGTAGCAAGGTATGTCAGAAAACGCGTCGGAACCGGAAAACCAGGGGCTGTCTTGAAATGGAAAGTCGTATATCCGTAACTCAATACTGAAAACTGTAGGGCAGATATGGAAGCAGGTAGGCCGAGGCGAGTGCGAGTGGAAGAAGAATCCCCTGCTGAAACGCCGCCGGAGCGCGCGCACGCGCGTGGCAGTGGGCGGCGCTGAGATCCACGCGCGGGCTGTTAGGTGGCGCGTGTGGGCGCGTGTGGGCGCGTGCGGGCGCGTGAGAAGGATTATGAAGGCGTGGCAGAAGGGTTTGGCCGATCTGGGGTGTTCGGCGCTGATGGAGTGGTCGTTCGTCGAAAAAACGCGTCAGAAACAGTAACGGCAGCAACGGTAAAGCGTGAACGGCTGAACAAAAATTGAAGAATCAGCGTATCAACGGCAGAAGGGGGAAACCGGAGTTTGAGAACACGGTTCGCCGAAAAAAAATATTCACCGGAGACAGTGGGTCGACCGGGTAGTTGACGATTAGGGTTTGTCTCTCAGTTGGCTCTAGATACCATGTTGAATATAAAGAGTATTGAGAGACATATAGAATAACCCGTGTGTTTCAACTACACAGCGGAATCTCTTTATATAGACACAGGGTATTAAATAACCCTAATTTACAGTAATGCTAACGGGCCAGAATACTTACATACTTACAGCCCATATATTTTATTTACATTCTAATATAGTATTCAACATAGCTTAATGCTGACTTTATTACGAAATACTAATCTCTATTCATAGAGAAACATAGACTCAATGCTAAATTAGGAATAAATCATAATAATAATGAGATATTCTAAGTGTTGAAGATTGGCGCTAATTAAGGAGAATCAACAGATTTTGTTTTGTACAGTTTTATGACAGCTGTATGTCCATTAAATATAGATTAGTATTAGCTAATTCCTAGCCTTTCCTATCTTATTAGAATTAGCAATTATGAGGAGAATAACTTCCCTAATTCTTAGGCTAGATTAGCGCCCAGCCTTAATCTCCTAGTTTGTATAAATTCTGCTTTGTATTATTGTAAAGATACAGAAAATAAAATAAGAAAATTCTGCATGGTATCAGAGCTCGATCTGATCCATCCCTAAGAAAACCCTAGCGCCGCCAGCAATGGGTGAACCTTCCAACAAACAGCCAAAGATGGAAACTGGATCATTTCCGACCAGTTCACATGATGGGCTCAGTCATCTCATCACTGGCCATAAATTAAATGGTCAAAACTATACCCAATGGGTAAGATCAGTCAAGATCTTCCTTCAAGGAAAAGGGAGAGAAGACTACATCACAGGAGACACAAAATGTCCCCAAGAAGAAGATGCCACCCTTCAAAAATGGAAACTTGAGAATAGCCAAGTAATGTCATGGCTGCTCAACACCATGACCAACGAAATTGGTGAAAATTTCATGTTCTATGATTCGGCAAAGGAGATATGGGATGCTGTGAAGGAAACATATTCAAATGTGGACAATACCTCTGCCATATTTGAGATAAGAAGCATTCTACACAACCTTCGACAAGGAGAATCTTCTGTTACTGAGTATTTTAATACACTTAGTAGACATTGGCAACAACTAGATGTATATGAAGAAGTCACATGGGACTGTCCAGGGGATAAGAAAAAATTCAAAGAGCTGGTGGAGAAGGACAGAATCTACATGTTCCTATTGGGACTAAACAAGGACCTTGATGAAGTCCGTGGAAGGATCCTTGGAACCAAACCTCTTCCCAAAATTCGGGAAGCCTTTTCAGAAGTAAGGAGAGAAGAGAGCAGGAGGAAACTCATGTTGGGAAATGCCACCTCAACACCTCCCACCGAGAGCTCAGCAATGGCTGCAAGAGGAAACCAAATTCGGCCATTTCAAAAGAAAAATCGTCCCTGGTGTGATCACTGCAAGAAACCAGGCCATACACAAGAAATATGTTGGGTTATACATGGAAAACCCCCAGAAGCCAAGCAATTCAAAAGCAGGGACAGCAGAGGCAACGCAATTTTTAACCACCAAGAAGCTGAGGTAAAATCTACTTCATTTCCATTTAACAAGGAACAAATGGAGGCTTTACAAAAAATCTTCAAACAAACCATGCTCTCTACAGAAAAAGGTGGTACGGCTGTAGTGGCTCAGAGAGGTAATGTCTCACATGCTCTAAATACTAGCATGGGAAAAAGCAAAGTCATGGATTGTGGACTCGGGGCTTCAAGACACATGATGGAAATTTTAATTGCATGGAAATTTTAATTTGTTTACTAGTTATTTCTCCTTATCCGTTTTAACTGCACTGTACCGAATAGCAGATGGCACACATTCTAAGGTCATGGGTACAGGATCAATTTATTTTGTCACCTAGATATTACAGCTAGAATATGTTCTATATGTGCCAAAAACTTGAATTGCGACTTGCTGTCCATTAGCAAATCACAAGAGATTTGAAATGTGTTACTAAATTTCTCTCCTAATTTGTGTGATTTCAGATTTTGGAGTCGGGGAAGACGATTGGCAGTGCTAAAGAGTGTGCTGGACTCTACCTACTCAAGCTGAGAAGAATTAGAAAAGAGACTCAAGAACCAGTCATATGCAGCAGCTAGTGTTCCAAGTAGTGACAATCCTGTAATGTTAGGCACTATCGTTAGTGCACTCCAAATTTCATGTATCTGGAAAAATTATTTCCTTTTTAAATTCAATAAAAATCAGAAGCATTTTCAGTGTGAAATTTGCCAATTGTCCAAACATACACGTAGCCAATACCCACCCCAACCCTATAAGCCATCCCAACCTTTCGCCCTAATTCATAGTGATGTATGGGGACCATCACGCATTAAGAATGTTACTGGTTCTAGATGGTTTGTCACGTTCATTGACGATCACACTCGTGTTACCTGGGTATTTTTAATGAAAGAGAAATCAGAAGTAGGAAGGATCTTTGAGGTTTTCCACAACATGGTGCAAACTCAATTTCACAACAAGATCCAAGTGCTTAGAACTGACAATGGTTGTGAGTACTACAATTCGATTCTAAGTTCCTACCTACAAAAAGTTGGCATTGTTCACCAAAGCTCTTGTGTGGACACTCCACAACAAAACGGAGTTGCGGAAAGAAAGAATAGACATATTTTGGAAGTAACTAGATCCATCATGTTAGCCACAAATGTCCCGAACCAGTTTGGGGGGGAAGCTATCCTTTCGGCAACACACCTTATAAATAGAATGCCTTCCCGGATCCTTAACCTCAAGACCCCCCTCTCCACACTCCAAATTTTCTTCCCAACCAGCAAAATACTCACCTCCATTCCCTTAAAGATTTTTGGATGCTCATCTTTCGTCCACAACCACAACCCACACCGTAGTAAACTTGACCCCAAATCTATCAAGTGCATTTTTCTTGGTTACTCACCTCACCAAAAAGGGTACAGATGTTACTCACCCATCACCAAAAAATTCTACCACACCATGGATGTAACCTTCTTTGAGAACCAACCCTACTACCCCAAAGTTGGCATTCAGGGGGAGCAAGTACACACATATCCAATTGAAACTTTAGAATACCAACCTTGGATGTTTGAACAAACAGAAACTGCCCCTATCCCAGCTGAAAGGACAGCAGAACCTGAACCGGTTGTTGTAACAGAAACTGAAGCAGTGGCCGAGGCAGAAAATGGAAAAAACAATGAAATTGGAACAACCCAACATAATCAAAGCAAAACTGAAAGCAGTGGCCGAGGCAGAAATGGCAAAAAACAATGAAATTGGAACAACCCAACATAATCAAGTACACACGAAGAAGTTGGAAACTTATGAGAGAAGAAGGAGGAGGAAGTAGAGCCTAGCACAGCTCCACCGAAAGCCATGAGTCTCACACAGATTCCAGAAAATGAAATCCCTACAGGTAACGGTTGTCCAAACTCTAAACTCCCTGTGATCTTGACACTGCTTTGATATTGATATTCCTGATTGCTGTAAGAAAAGGGGTGAGAACTTGCACTCACACCCTATTGAGAATTATGTTTCCTATGGAAAATTATCACAAAACTACAGATCATTTGTAGCAGCATTGACAACATAGAATTCCAAGGAATGTTTCAAGAAGCTCTACAGAACCTGAATGGGCAGCAGCTGTAACTGAAGAATGTAAGCACTGGTAAAATGAGCACATGGGAAATCACCACAATACTGAAGGGGAAGAAACCAGTGGGATGCAAGTGGATCTTTTCGGTTAAACACAATGCTGATGGGAGTATAAACAGGTACAAGGCCCGATTAGTTGCAAAGGGATTTACACAATCATATGGAGTGGACTATGAAGAGACCTTTGCACCTGTGGCAAAACTCAACTCAGTCCGGGTCCTATTATCATTGGCAGCAAATCTAGATTGGCCCCTACACCAATTAGATATAAAGAATGCCTTCCTAAACGGTGAGCTAGAAGAGGAGGTGTATATGCAAATACCTCCCGGGCTTGAATCACATGACACCTCAAACATGGTATGCAAACTCCATAAATCCCTCTATGGCTTGAAACAATCTCCAAGAGCATGGTTTGATAGACTAACAAGAGTTGTCAGGGAAGATGGCTTTGCCCAATGCCAAACAGACCACACTATGTTTGTTAAGCACTCTCCGGAGGGAAGAATAGCCTTATTTATTGTCTATGTTGATGATATTGTTATTACAGGAGATGATCATGATCAAATCAACCACCTCAAGAGTATCTTAACCGAAGAATTTGAAGTCAAAGATTTGGGCCAACTCAAGTACTTTCTAGGAATGGAAATTGCTCGGACAAGGGATGGTATTTGTGTTTCTCAAAGGAAATACACTTTGGATTTACTCAAAGAAACAAGGATGCTTGGATGCAAAGTTGCCAATACTCCGGTAGAACCCATGAAACAAAGTGAAGAAGAAAGTGTACCTGCTGATAAGGATAGATACCAAAGCTTAGTTGGAAAACTAATCTATCTAACTCACACTAGACCAGATATTGGTTTTGCTGTGAGCTTGGCTAGTCGCTACATGTCCAACCCAACTGAGACTCACATGAAGGCTCTAAATAGAATCCTTCAATACCTAAAGGGTACACCTGGCCGCGGGCTCTATTTCCAGAAGAGCCACAACCAGGGAATTGAAGTTTATACCGACTCAGATTGGGCAAGGAGTTTATCTGACAGGAAATCCACCACAGGCTATTGCACCTTTGTATGGGGAAACTTGGTAACATGGAGAAGTAAGAAACAATCTGTGGTCGCTAGAAGTAGTGCAGAAGCTGAATTCAGAGTTATGGCACAAGGAATTTGTGAAGGGATTTGGCTCAAACGAATGTTGGATGAGATCAAAATTCCTACTAACTACACTATGAGAATACTTTGTGACAACAAGGCAGCTATAAGTATTGCAAAAAACCCGGTTCACCATGATAGAACATAGCATGTGGAAATAGACAAACACTTCATTAAGGAGAAAATTGATCATGAGATCATAAGTGTTAACCACATCTCATCAAACAGACAAACAGCAGACATTCTAACAAAGGCACTTTCAAGGCACACATACGAAACTATCAGGTCCAATCTGGGTATGATAGATATCTACCACCCAGATTGAGGGGGAGTGTTGAAGATTGACGCTAATTAAGGAGAATCAACAGATTTTGTTTTGTACAGTTTGATGACAGCTGTATGTCCATTAAATATAGATTAGTATTAGCTAATTCCTAGCCTTTCCTATCTTATTAGAATTAGCAATTATGAGGAGAATAACTTCCCTAATTCTTAGGCTAGATTAGCGCCCAGCCTTAATCTCCTAGTCTGTATAAATTCTGCTTTGTATTATTGTAAAGATACAGAAAA
>PGWS01016823.1:0-13027 GCA_002896235.1 Cicer reticulatum
TTTTGTCACCTAATATTACACTAGAATATGTTCTATATGTCCCAAAACTATTGCAACTTGCTGTCCATTAGCAAAATACAGAGAATTCTGAAATGTGTTACTAATTTTCTCCTTACACCTTGTGTGAATTGTCAGATTTGGAGTCGGAACGACGATTTGGCACGTGCCTAAGATGTGTGCTGGAACTCTACACTACTTCAAGCTGAAGAATAGATAAGGACTCAAAGAACAGTTCATTCGCAGAGCTATGTTCCAAGATAGTGACAATTGCCTGTAATAGTGATGGCACTTATCGATTAGGCCACCCAAATATTCATGTATCTGGATAAAAATTATTTCCTTCTTTTATTCAATAAAACCAGAAGCATTCGTGTGAAATTTGTCAATTGTCCAGAACCATACACGTAGCCCATACCCATCCCGCCTACGACCCCGTATAAGCCATCAACCAACTTTTCGCCCTAATTCACAGTGATTATGGGGACCCATCCACGCATTAAGATGGTTACTGGTTCTAGATGGTTTGTCACGTTCATTGACGATCACACTCGTGTTACCTGGGTATTTTTAATGAAAGAGAAATCAGAAGTAGGAAGGATCTTTGAGGTTTTCCACAACATGGTGCAAACTCAATTTCACAACAAGATCCAAGTGCTTAGAACTGACAATGGTTGTGAGTACTACAATTCGATTCTAAGTTCTTACTTACAAAAAGTTGGCATTGTTCACCAAAGCTCTTGTGTGGACACTCCACAACAAAACGGAGTTGCGGAAAGAAAGAATAGACATATTTTGGAAGTAACTAGATCAATCATGTTAGCCACAAATGTCCCGAACCAGTTTTGGGGGGAAGCTGTCCTTTCGGCAACACACCTTATAAATAGAATGCCTTCCCGGATCCTTAACCTCAAGACCCCCCTCTCCACACTCCAAATCTTCTTCCCAACCAGCAAAATACTCACCTCCATTCCCTTAAAGATTTTTGGATGCTCATCCTTCGTCCACAACCACAACCCACACCGTAGTAAACTTGACCCCAAATCTATCAAGTGCATTTTTCTTGGTTACTCACCTCACCAAAAAGGGTACAGATGTTACTCACCCATCACCAAAAAATTCTACCACACCATGGATGTAACCTTCTTTGAGAACCAACCATACTACCCCAAAGTTGGCATTCAGGGGGAGCAAGTACACACATATCCAATTGAAACTTTAGAATACCAACCTTGGATGTTTGAACAAACAGAAACTGCCCCTATCCCAGCTGAAAGGACAGCAGAACCTGAACCGGTTGTTGTAACAGAAACTGAAGCAGTGGCCGAGGCAGAAAATGGAAAAAACAATGAAATTGGAACAACCCAACATAATCAAACAGAAACTGAAGCAGTGGCCGAGGCAGAAAATGGAAAAAACAATGAAATTGGAACAACCCAACATAATCAAGGTACACACGAAGGAAGTTGGAAAACTTATGAAAGAAGAAGGAGGAAGGAAGTAGACTAGCACAGCTCCACCGCAAAGCCATGAAGTCTCACCAGACCCAGAAAATGAAAGTCCTACAGGTAACCGTTGTCCCAAACTCCTAAACTCCTTGTTGAATTCTTGCACGCTAGTTTGAATATTGATATCATATTGCTTCGTAAGCAAAGGGGTGAGGAATTGCACTACAACACCCTATTGAGAGATTGTGTTTCCTATGGAAAATTATCACAATAAAACTACAGATCATTTGTAACAAGCCAAATTGACAAACATAGAAATTCCAAGAAATGGTTCAAAGAAGCTCTACATAAAGACCTGAATGGGCAAGCACTGTAACTGAAGAAGTCAAGCACTGGTAAAATGGCACATGGGAAATCACCACAATACCTGAAGGAAGAAACCAGTGGGATGCAAGTGGATCTTTTCGGTTAAGAAACCACATGCTGAGGGAAGTAAACGGGTACAAGGCCCGAGTAAGTTGCAAAGGGATTTACACATCATATGGGATGGATATGGAAGAGACCTTTTGCACTGTGGACAGTAACTCAACTCAGTCCGGGTCCTTTATCTTGGCAGCAAATCTAGATTGGCCCCTACACCATTAGATATAAAGAATGCCTTCCTTAAACGGTGAGCTAGAAGAAGAGAGTGTATATGCAAAACCTCCCGGGCTTGAATCACATGACACCTCAAACATGGTATGCAAACTCCATAAATCCCTCTATGGCTTGAAACAACTCCAGAGCATGGTTTGGATAGACTAACAGAGTTGTCAGGGAAGTGGCTTTGCCAATGCCAAACAGACCACACTATGTTTGTTAAGCACTCTCCGGAGGGAGAATAGCCTTATTTTTGTCTATGTTGGATGATATGTTATTTACAGGAGATGAATCATGATCAAATCACCACCTCAAGAGTATCTTAACGAAGAATTTGAAGTCAAAGATTTGGGCAACTCAAGTACTTTCAGGAATGGAAATTGCTCGGACAAGGGGATGGTATTTGTGTTTCCAAGGAAATACACTTTGGATTTACTCAAAAGAAACAGGGATGCTGGATGCAAAGTTGCCAAATACTCCGTGAACCCATGAACAAAGTGAAGAAGAAAGTGTACCTGCTGATAAGGATAGATACTTAAAGTTAGTTGAAACTAATCTATCTAACTCACACTAGACCAGGTGATTGGTTTTGCTGTGAGCTGGCGATCGCTACATGTCCAACCAACTGGACTCACATGAAGGCTCTAAATGATCCTTCAATACCCTAAAGGGTACACCTTGCCGCGGGCTCTATTTCCAGAAGACCACAACCAGGGAATTGAAGCTTATTAAACCGACTCAGATTTGCGCAGGAGTTATATCTGACAGGAATCCACCACAGGCTATTGCACCTTTGTATGGGGAAACTTGGTAACATGGAAGAAGTAAGAAACAATCTGTGGTCGCTAAGAAGTAGTGCAGAAGCTGAATCAGAGCTATGGCACAAGGAATTTGTGTGAAGGGATTTGGCTCAAACGAATGTTGGATGAGATCAAAATTCCTACTAACTACCACTATGAGAATACTTTGTGACAACAAGGCAGCTATAAGTATGCAAAAAACCGGTTCACCATGAATAGAACAAAGCATGTGGAAATAGACAAACACTCATTAAGGAGAAAATTGATCATGAGATCATAAGTGTTAACCACATCTCATCAAACAGACAAACAGCAGACATTCTAACAAAGGCACTTTCAAGGCACACATAGCGAAACTATCAGGTCCAATCTGGGTATGATAGAGATCTACCACCCAGATTGAGGGGGAGTGTTGAAGATTGGCGCTAATTAAGGAGAATGCAACAGATTTGTGTTTTGTACAGTTTTATGACAGCTGTATGTCCATTAAATATAGAATTAGTATTAGCTAATTCTAGCCTTTCCTATCTTATTAGAATTAGCAATTATGAGGAGAATAACTTCCCTAATTCTTAGGCTAGATTAGCGCCCAGCCTTAATCTCCTAGTCTGTATAAATTCTGCTTTGTATTATTGTAAAGATACAGAAAATAAAATAAGAAAGTTCCGCAATGACAAACTCACAAACCTCTTTAATAACCCTTTTCTCTATTGATACAATTAAACTTCCCACTTGTGTTGTCAATAGTGCGATATAGGCGTTAGGCATAGCGGAATTTGAAAAAAAACACTATAGTCCGTGATACGCAATTAGTACTAACAGTGTTGTCAAAACGGCTATATCAATGCTATAGCACTTAGTGTAGCGGATTTTGGACAAAAAGCTATTTTCCCATGATGCAACATTCGGCTGGGCCGCTTGCTACAATTCAAACATTTTGAATACGGAATGTTGTTGATGCATTAAACAATGGTACTCAATCAGTGGAATTGTTTCTAGCAAATGAAGTAAGACTGCCTAGTACCTACCACATATTTACAGATGAGTTTGGACCCAATTATGCGGCAGCTCCATAGTATCATGTTTTCCCTATCTTAACTCTCCCAAATTCAACAGCACAAAAAAAATAAATCCCATCACAATGACAGCCTTGTTGAAGTGAGTACTTATAACTTACACTATGTATTAGGAGGCCTAGGGAAGAAAAATTGATTGCCATAAACTCTTGAACAACGATTGCATTTACTTAAATTATTTAAATCACTTCAAATTGAGAGAGAATATTTATTCCAAAACTCACTCTCAACTCACTCACTTCGTCTTCCCTTCCCCACTATTCCCTCCTCTGTATGTCTACTCCCTCGGTCCTGATATATGAGTGGAAATGTGTCAAAGAAAGTTGATGTTTGGATTGACTTATTTGAGTTTGCCTACTCACATAAGCACTTGTGAGACTGTTTGGAAAAGTTTATGGTAACAGCTTACGACATGTCATAATTGTTTTAGCATAATTTTCATAAGCAACCAAGATAGCTTATGAAAATACTTCTAACTTATATATAAAAACAATGTTGACTTTATTTTACGTTGTGTTAAAAAAGTAGCTTATACATAAGTGCTTATGCTATAAGATGTTTATCCAACAGGGCCTAGACCAAAATTTGAATCAAATATTCAACTATCTTTGACCCATTTTTTGCTTATATTATGCGGGGACTGATTGGAACATTTTCATCTTTATTCATCGTCAATTGTAGTGTCATCATAAAATTCACACCAATTCAAAACCTAACACTTCAGCAAAATGAATCCAATGCGATTTGGCCTAAAACAAATATCAGTATTATTGCTCTGAAACCACATTCATTAAAAACAACATTTCTCACCTTTTGTACTTAGTAATGGCTAATGGGTGTAGTAAATTAAAATACAAACCCAATTTATATAATTAAAAAAAATAAAAATCAACACAACCTCAATACAGCATGGACAGTAAGAACATTACAACAAAATTTAAGAATAAAAGTAAAACACAAAGTTTGCAGATTTAAACACCAAGTTAGACAAGTGAGAATCGATTTTTGAAGAGGGTGAAAGTCTTGCATGCATCGGCAGCATTCGTGCAAGAATTCAACAACATACAAAATACGATATAGTGCAGAAATTGAAACAAAGGAAAGACAATCAACCATCCAACTCAAAACAATAGTTGCGAATTTAGGCACGTAGTAGAACATGATAACATATGTATGGAGTTGTGTTGGGATCTCGATGGCAAAGAACTAAGCTTGAAAGAAAGAGGTGGAGGAGGAGGATATCGGCGGTTTGGGTGTTAGTGTTGAATTGGGGTAGTGTTTGATAATTTTTTTTAAATTTCATACAAAAATTTTTGAGAATTGTTTTTGAATTTGTTTGGACAACATGATGTTAGATTCTTTCTCAATTTAAGGGAACACAATTTTTGTGTGTTACGAATTTATAAGACATTTCTAGTAGTAAGAACCAACAAAAATCACAATAAATTATTGTATCTTTCTCTCTCTTACTCAATCGGTGTATTTTAATAAATGAAGAGAATTCATCAATTTTGAATTGGGACTAGAATGATTATATAACCTTGAAATTGAAGAGAATTGTTTTAAAATTTCAAAAATATTATTTGCTTCTATTATCAATGAATTATGATATTATATGCATATGTGGTGACAATCATACTGAATAATATTATAATTGATGTATTCTATTTATCAATTTCACTTAAATAAGTCTATTTATGTTTGATATAATTATTCTTAGTCTTTTTCATAGGCACCAACAAGATTAAACACAACAAAAAGTTTGATGCACACCCTCTGTAAGCTATCTATAATTTAAAGTATATATTTTTCTGTTTTGGTTCACAGGGACTAGTGGAGACAACTATGATGCACAAATTTGGCGTGGAAAACGTTACGAGCACTTTCATAAGCTTCAACACAATTTGTGATGCTACTAAGGTATTTTCATTTCTCATCCTTGATTTTTGCTTATTTTGGATTAGATAAATGTGATGAGCTCTTAATAACCCATTATTTAGGTTAGCACTATCATGCATGATATAACATTTTGGTTAGTGACCATTCTATATGCCTTCTCATTACAATCAACAGTTGTATTGAATTTCCTTTCAGGTGCCACACTTGCCACAAGATGCCATTTACAAGCTGGTAGAGAAAGATATGGCTCTTATGTTAGTAGTTGGTGGTTGGAACTCGAGCATACATCGCACTTGCAAGAGATAGCTGAGGAACGCATTAATTCCTTCTTACTGGATTGACAGTGAGCAGAGAATTGACCCAGGAACAGAATAGCATACAAGTTAAATGAAGCATCAATAAAAGATACTTATACTCATCAATTGTTGCTTAGCACTTTCACTATAATCTTAATGTTTTATCTTTCATCATCAGCACGACGAGCTTGTCGGAGAAAGAAAACTGGCTACCCAAAGGGTCCATTAAAGATTGGCCTGTAACATCTGGTGCATCGACACCAGACAAGGTATTTTCTCTTGCCTTGCATGTGAAGTGATAGTATCCATTCATGTTCGTTTGATAACATTTTTCATGATTGGATTCACGCGGGTCGTGGGAGATGTGCTTATCAAGGTCTTTGATTTGAAAGGGAAGAGCCATCACAACTGCGTAAGTAGGTCTTTGATTCTTACATTATAAAGTAAAAATAACTGGAGACTTGAACTGCAGGATCTGTTACTTCGATTTGTAGAATTTAATCGATGAGACCTCAATGTTAAGTTAAATAATTCTTCTAAATGTTGTTTTTTGCATTGTGTTTAGTATATTAATTGCATCTTAGACCAATCTATTAACACAAAGATCATCCAGCATTTGTAATCTCTGGCTACAAGGAGATGAAATATATTTCTATTGATGGCATTATAATTCAAACATCTAAACAGGAATAGCTCATACATAAAAAAGAGAAGCATCTTATGCAGTTGCAACTGCAAACTATACATTATGGAAATACAAATATCAAGATCTATTCACTTTCCTAATGAGGGGCAAATAACACAATGTCTTATGAAATTAAATAAAGTATATGAAATATACATTTAATGAACTCAGTATCTAAACAATGTCTTATGAGATGATCTTCAAAAGTTTTGTGATTCACTCAGCCAATGAACACAACTACTTATCATCTCATCCATGGCATTCAATTTGTATAGTTGAATGTCAAAGTACTCTATCATCATTGCTATATAGATCCATAATATAAGTAGCTGTGATCCAATTGAAGAGTCTTTATTTTCCCACCTTGAAGTCTCAAAAGCTCTATAAGCTAGCTAACCAGTCCCCACCACCAATGCTATAAGCTTGCTTTTATAGAGATGATTCAACTATTTCGGGATATTATCTAGCAACGATTTCATCTCATCTGGAAACTCCAACTTTGCTCTGTTAGTCTTCCCTCAATAACCACTGTTGTCCATCTTGTAAGGCCCATATCTTTCAATTCACCAACAAGTAAATTAACATTTGAATATTATAACTGAACATTTAAAAAAAAAAAGGCATCACAAATCACAAAAGTATCTTCTTTTTTCTATATAGTTTTCCCGCTGCGTGCATATCATTTTTTCATATATTTATATTACAATTTTGAAGATGGATCTCACATTACCTCTGTTATTACTAAATGGTAGCTCTATTGACAGGATTGTAGAAATTCTCATATTATTAACCATGCAGCAGTCCGTTTTTTTAAAGAAATAGGATTCACACCGGTGAAGGAAAAATACTACTATTTGCCAATAAAAAGTATAGTCATTGTTTATTGTCTGGAAAATGGGGAAGAAACAATGTTGGAGAAAGAATGAACAAATGAATAATTTGATATGCCTAGTGTAAATATAAAAATCAGAGATTCACCTTGAATGAGATAAATAGCTGATGCAAGTAGTGAGCATTTAGAGCACCAAATCCAGCTATACAACTGGCACACCAGGGGTCAATCTGCATAAGCAATAGTCAGTCACAAGGTATACATAACTAATTGCAACTACAGAAAAATAGCAAGGCTTAGCTTAAGCTCACACCTTCAAGTCCAGCCACTCTCCCTTTGCATCAACAATGACAATTTCTAGCCATCATTGTTGATTGGTAGCTTCGAATTAGGTCTTCTAACTCCTGCAAGATTTCCTTCCTTATCTAAAGTACAATGACTGCAAGTCGCGAGCAGCATCGATCTAAAATTCAGCAAAGTTGTAAAAAATATGAGACAAACAGAAAAATATAAGTGTTGAAAAGAATATTTGTGTCACAATGAATATTTAAAACTTACATTTCCCTTAAACATCAGGGAGTTAATATCCCAACAGGTAGAAAGTCCATAAATTTCTTATCACCGTTGATTTTTAGAGGTGCCATAGCCAAGTTATAAGGGTCTTCGTTGTCCTTCAGAATTTGAGAGCTGAAATACTCCAATCCGTCTGGTATATGGTGATACCATCAATATCTTTAAAGGATATTTAACACTAATTGTTTTCCTCATTACTTCTTTTCATCCATGTTTAAGAGGGAAAGATCGGTGTGAACTGTGAAACCTGTTACATAAATAAATAAATAAATAATTGAACATCTGTTAGAACAACAATCCCAGTTCAACAAAGAAAATAGAAACGAAACGTAAACAAGGGACACACGAGATTTAATCACAGTGTTCAACCAACGCCTCTGTCTTCGACTGCATATTTTTATTATGATTTAAGTTAAGGTTTACAATTTACAACTTGTGTTTAAATTTTATTGTTTCCCGTACCCAAACTACCCTAGGAAACTTACAAAGATTACCCTCCGCCGATGACCGCCTAACTTAGACTAACTATGAAGTGTACCCATCAAACATCAACATAGCTTAAGTGGATGCCGTCATTCCATACTTGAAATATGATTCAACAGTGATAGAAATCAAAATGCAAATACTTTAAAATTTTGACTTTATCCGGTTTAAATTTCATGAACTCAATTTGATTCAGTTTGCAACTTGCAAGACTGCATTATAAGCAAAAACCAACATATTACCTCTCCACTATCATAATAATCCATAGAGAATCTGTTGACATGAATCTCTGTATTAAAAGCATCAGTTGGAGAGGAAAGAAAGCCAGTAGGGCCTAGAACATCTCCTACAACAAAATTCAGCCCCTGTGGCACAGTAACTGAACCTCTAAAGCTCCCTGCAGCACTTAAAGTTCCTCCAACCATTATCAACAGCAGTGCTATATGAACTCCAACAGGGGCTAGCCGACCGGCAAGTCCACGAAAAGCATACAAAGTTGGTCCTTTCAAGAATACCTATAATCCAAAATTACATTTTGTCAGCACACGAAGTTTTCTAGTCTAATATTGGCTAGTAACTAGAAGAAGAAAAAGGAAAAAAGTAGTTAAGCATAAGTCATGGCATGACATTATAACCTCATATCCAGCTCCCATTAATATAGTACCAACATCTTGTATTGATGCTCTTGGCAATGATTCTGAAAATTCCTGCTTACGAATAACCTCGGCCGAGTGCATAAACGACCATCTACGAAACAAATTTAGGCCTTGAGCGAAATCAAGAAATTTTCCCAAACCAAAGCATTTGAACACAGAAGAATTGACAACCCAAACCTTCTTGAACCTTGATGAGTGGAATCTGTGTTGTGTACAGTGCAGGCCATAAGGGATGCACCAAGGAAGAGCCAACATTCCAGAAAATATAGCGGAATGAAAACATGTGATCAAAACCAGGAAGAAAATCCATCTCCAAGTAAAAAAATCCCAACACAGGATGATCTTTCAGGGTAGTTCTGGAAAATACAACCTGGAGTCTGACCTTGATCAATAAAAAGTGCCTGGCATAAGTCAAAGTTTTAGTTATTATATGGTTCATATGGACTAAGGGTCTGCTTGTATTGCTTTTATTTGAGTTTTATCTACTGGCATTTACGAAAAACACTTATTGCCCATGCTCATAAACTATTTTCAGTTGATTTTCGAAACTCTTTAGGATAGCTTATAACAACATCTTATAACTTAATCAATTGTTGACTTTATTTTATCTTTTGTCATAGAAATAACTTATACATAAGTGCTTATAGCATAAGCACATTTGCTGATTTGCAGACACAATTTTTGAAACAATTGAATGGAAAGTTAAAATAGCATCTCTTTTGCTACACTAAGTAAACTCGAGGAGATTTTGCATCAACAGAATGAGAAATAGAGTAAAGAAACATACCCAAAGCCATTAAAAAAGCAATGGCGAACATCTCAGCAATAGCCAAGGGCAAATTAGAGAGAATCTGCAAAACCTTTTTACTCAAAATCTTGGCAACCCCAAAAGGGGGTTTCTTGTTCTTTGGGCTAGCTGGAAGATTCACAGTGTCATCATTATCAATTGTGAGTGGTGGAGGGGAAGCTTCTGATAAGAGAATCTTCCGGGACAAGTCATTTCCACCCTTGTTTTTGAGGTTGCAGTTGATGGTGAATGAGAGGGTATGAAGTCTGTTTGCAGCATAGTTAGTGTAAGGATATGGGAATGGGTTGAATTTGAGAAAATGGGTTTTGGGAAGACATTGATTTGAGTAGCACTTCATCTTCATGGGACTCAAAGACATCATCGACCATGTGGCACTGTTTCTGTTTCTGTTTCTGTTTCAGTTTCAGTTTCAGTTCTCAACTATTAACGACCACAGCGGTTACTTTATCCATAGATTAGATATTTTAATAATACCAAAGGAGTGAGAAATAACAACTAGGGACTTCATTAATTTATTAATTCAACTGAAAAAAGTTAGTTAAATTACCGGTGCAATTTGTCTAATTTTAATAGTTAAATAGATACTTTTTATTTATAAAAAAAAATAATAATAAAATAGCTACCATTTTAAGGGTTATTAAAAATACTCTCTCTACTAAATTAGCTGTATTTATTTGACATTTAAATCTATGTTGATTTTGTTTATATTTTTAAAATGGGAAAAGCTAGTATTTACTTGTCAGGATTTATTTGAATTCTATTTTTTTCTAAAGTCAAACGAATAAAGTGAAGTTATATCACTTAGTGATAATAATTAAAATAAATAATTATATAAAAACACATTTGTAAGCAAATGAATTTTTTAAAATAATAATTTATGGTTTTCTCACTTTATCATTTACTCACTTAAATGACAAAGCAAATTCATTTTGTTTGATGATGTCAATGCTAAAGGTTTTAATTATAATGAGCCATGCTACCAAGTTCATTTTCCCTATTTGGAATGTAAGAAGATATTACTGAACTTCCTCGAGAGTTTAAATGGTTAAGGTAGTGAAATCTTCGAATTAATTCTTAAACTCTTACGAGTTTATGATTCTGAATCATGATAACGAGTCAACTCGTATGTAAATTTTATTTTTGATAAACTTTTACCAATTTAAAAAAACTCTTATGAAATTAGTAAACTTTAAATTTTATTAGTGTTTTACGATTTCATATTAGTCAATCTTAAAATATAAAATTGTGATAAGTATTAAACATCCGATTTAATTGGTTATCTGTATTACAATATCATTGGTTTAAAAAGTACAATTATGTTTTAAGTAGATAAAATATTGAATGTGCTCCATACAAATTTGTTGTTTTCACTATTATTTTTGATTTATCAAATATTTATTTTATTTAAAAAATATTTTCTAATATCTAGTTTATGAAGATTGAAATGTTGATTTAATTATATATATATATAATTTTAATTATTAATAAACTTCTTGTAAATTTATGAGCATTTAAATAAAAGTAATACAAATTTATCTAAACTCTCGAGTTTGACAATCTTATAATAGTCAAAGGTTACTAGCCATATTAGGAAAGTCCACCCTATAAGCTTGTCTTAATGGTTACTAGCCATATTAGGCACACTCCTCCCCAAATTCAACTCTTCCATTTTTATGTACTAATACTTAATTGAGCATCAATTATAATATCTTAAAATAGAATTCTATTACGACATTTTATTTTTATCCATGTCGGATACTTTAATATTTATATAAATCTTATCAATTATTCATTCAAGTAAAATTATTTTACACGTTATGTAATTTCAGCTTTAATTTATCACTCAATGATTAATCAACATACTTAAAAGCTTTAATTACCCATCAAACTCTCATACAAAAAAGATCCAATATCTGCAAAGCATTATAATACAAGTCCGACTACTTACACATATAAAGATTCATCTTCTGTTTTTCAACCATCCTCTTGGTTCAAACAATGATAAAAATATTATGAAATACAACTACGCTACACCTATTTGTGTGACACATTCTCAGTTCATAAGTACTTTAATATATAACTATCATTAGAGATGTGAGTTTTTTCTCTTACGAGGTTGAACGTGTCTCTCATAGCATTTTTTTTATAATTAAAAAAACATAAACCATAATTAAAATAACAAAAAGATGAATAATATTAAATATTTAGAAATGAATAACTTATAACCATTTCACTAACTATTTTACTATTCACTCAAAATTTTCTACGTCTTAAACATCCACAAATTTTTCTTACCTATAATTTTTTGCAACTCGATCTTGAAGTTTTTTGACAGTTATTTGACGTAATCATATTATTGGGAAATTATTAAACGAAACAATAGTCTAAAGTCAATCAAAATTATTCTTTTATCTAAAATTCACTAACTATTAGATGTTTCTGGTATACCATTCTATATTGAATTTGTATTTGGTTTTGATAATTTTGTAACCCTAACTATCATATGTTTAATTAACAAAAAACATTATTCATTCCGTATTATTATTTAAGATTTTTGAATTTTAAGAAATCTATACAGCAACATGAAAATCATGTCCCATAAACATCATGATAAAGCCTCGCGAATCTACCAACATTGTGCTAAATGCTGCAACTTCTGTTTGGTTGCCAATGTCCCATCAAAGTGTTTGATTTCTTGCGTTTGAACATTGTTTTTAACAATCTGCAACTCAAATGTTATAATAAACTGCAACACACACAATATCATGTAGTGTATGTTTAGATTGATAGTGATATTGACATAATTACATGAACATAAAAAATTAAAAATTAAAA
>PGWS01016824.1:0-15658 GCA_002896235.1 Cicer reticulatum
ACGTAAAAAAACCGTTGTCGTAATCTACGAGAACGGTTTTTTGACCGTGGGGAACCAAGGCGTTGCCTTAGCCTAACGCAGACGTTTTTTTTGAAACCAGCAACACTTAGTAAAACACCGACTTGTAGCTACCTCTTACATAAACGTTTTCCAAATTTACAACGACAACGGTTTTACACTGTTGCCAAGATAAACCGTTCTCGTAGTCATTTTTTGCATTAAGGTATAACAACGCTTATAACCGGTTGCCCAAATTTAGTACCATGCATTTAGTACCACATTTTGTGTAGAGCTTTTGCTGATATCATCTCTGGAATCAACAGTAGTAAAAAAATATCGTTTTTAAACTCTGAGCTGATGATGGAAATAGATAGTTAATGAAGATCATTAACACATCTAATTGCACCATTAGGATTATATACTAATACTTTGCCACATTTTCACTACTAATTAATTTTCATGGTTCTTCGTTTACAAATAACGTACCATAGGGATAAGTAAGGAGGGAAAAAGTAGCAAATAGCAGATTGTAGATACGTAAGTCCTAAAAGCACACATCAAAAGGAGTTAGCATAACAAACATTATTATAGGGAGGAACATAACTATCAAATTATGCATTAATGCTTATGCAACTGAATTATGAATCTGATGTATGATATAATATAAAAAATGTAGCTAAGTACTTCACCTATAAGACCTCCAGTAAAGGACATCAGTCTACATGTGCAAATCATCTACTCGGTCAACTTCAACAAGGGCATTCAATAAGTAATGGAAGTAAACCTATACAAAGTTTGCTGATTGTGGTTCCTACGATCAAACACTCAAACTTTTCCTGATAAATACCATGAAAGGAAACCATGCAAGACCAGCAATGACACTACTTTGGATTAAACATTAAATCATCACCACCAAATTAAAGAACAAATATATTTTCATTACAAAACAATCATCACTAAAGATGATACAATCTTTATATTCATATAAAATACTTAGTCAACCTTGTAGATGAGGGATCTAATAATTCTCAACAGTCAATGAAGATATATGGTCTTTTTGTCTGCATATTGCATATGTTGTGTTTTTGTTTATCAAAATTCAAAACTAATGATAAATATTTTTAGTTGATATGCTTAAATTTAAGACTTTAGTAGTCTTACCTAAAAAATTGATATTGATATTCTATTACTTACATGATGTATGGCCACTAGGAAAACTTTTGTATCCTTCCCTTATAACTGACTTAATCCCAGTACAAAGAACATCACCAGTTTCTTTATCAAACACCTGCATGAACCAATATCAGGCAAGGAAGGAAGAAAAAATGTCACACACTCGTACTTCACACATAAAAAGCCAAAGGCAAGAAAGTATAAAGGAACAAATAAGCCCCCTACTGTATATCCACAAGATTAAGAAAAGTGCATCAACAAGATTAAGAAAATAATATGCACAAGATTGCAACCAAGTTTCATAATTTTAGTCAGTCATACTTCCGAAACCAGATCATAATTGTGTCCTAGAATCAAATTGAATTATTAGGGTAAACCAGACAGAATCATTCAACCATTTAAATAAATAAAAAGGGAAGGATAAAGTCGTAACCGAAATCGATGCAGAGTATGAGTGAAACAGAGAAAGGATGAAAATAATACCAAAAATCATCATCCAGGTCCGAAGAGGAGAAGTTTTGCAAGATTCAAAAAGTTTGAGGCGTAATGGTGTTGTTCGAGTTGCGAGAAAACCCCCTAATCGATGCAGAGGATGATCGAACCCGTAATCGATGTTGCAGATGTGCGAGAAAGGAGAAGGTCTCACAAAACCTAAATCGAAATGTTCATTCACAGCTTCCTTCACAACACTGATTTCGCCATTTTTCATTCAAAAACACAGAATAGTCAGCAAAGAGAGAAGAGAGGGTTATCTGTTTTGCGCACGCGAGGAGAGAAGGAACAGAGTTTGCGAGAGAGAGAGAGTAGAGATGAATTATTTGTTGCTGAGAAGAGAGAGTATAGAGGAATAAAGTGTCAGAGAGAAGAAATGATTTTTCTGAGAAGAAACGCGAGCGCGAGGCAAAATGAAATATTTGGAGAAAATTTTTACTTTGCATAAGAGAATGGTTTTGTTAAAAAATAAACTATTAGAACAATTTTAAACCGTTGCGGTAGAAATTATAAAATTTATTATTCTACTACAACGAAATATCAAAACCGTTCTCTATTAGACTCTACGAGAACGGTTTTTTTACCATAAAAAATTAAGCGTTGCTGTAGCACCAAAATGTTGTAGTGTCAATTTGTATTTTATTTGTTCACTTTTTAAAAACACTAGTTTAGAAATATAAAGATAATACTTTAGTTGTTGCAGAGTACAATAAGGTAGAGGTTCAATATTATTGTTTTTAGTACGGTTGAAATTTATTCCTTTCGTTTTATAATTAGTCTTATTTTTATAAAAAAAATTAAAATAATATTATTTATACTTTTCAATGTAATTTTAACTATTAATTTTTTATATTACCTTTTAATATTTACTTCTAATAATTTTTAAAATATTATTGTAACACTATATTTTTAACATGAATGAAACAAAAATATACACAATGCAAAAGAAACTAAAATTTTTAATTCATAAATATCTAAATACTTATAAATTTAAAACAACTTTCAAGTGAGACTTAATTAAACCATGACTCTAATCTAGACTCAAGACGTGATCTGATACTGACTCATGACATTGAATGGCTAGTAAGCAAATTCGGATACTCCTCAGACTTTCAACGTTTACCTGTTACTTGGAAAACATCACCCTCAACATAGTGAATATAAAACTCAGTAGCATAGATTTAATAAAAACAATTATTGAAGTTTCCCAGCCATGTCGGTGTGCTAAGCATGGAAAATCCTCTCGGTAAACTATACTTCAAATTAATATAATACTATTTATTCGTAAGCATATTCAAATACCTCTTCTACCTTTAGCCACAAATCTTTCAAACACTTTAAGCCACTAGACACGAGTAATCTAATGACTTAAACCCAATATATCAAGTAAGTCATAAAGACTACATTGGTTTCACTCAATGTCCTCTACTTGAATAACCTCTTTTTGTAAGATTGGAAATAATTAAGTCCGTAAGTAGTGCCCCACTTACCCCTTCGTATATAGACGGAGAGTTCATCTAACTAGAATGAACATATTATATAATATATATATACAATAATAATATAATAATAATAATAATAATAATAATAATAATAATAATAATAATAATAATAATAATAATAATAATAATAAATAATAATAAAATAATAATAATAATAATAATAATAAATAATATAATATAATATATATATCTGATCATAACATAAGAGTAATATCCATTCACACCATGGAACATGCGCTTAACATATCAAACTTCTAGAAAATAGTGTTATATTTAAGCTTTCAAATGCAATTGGTTCCACGCACAAACGAGATTCCTAGCTTAGATATAAATAATTTAAGATGACTAATGCAGAGAAACTCATAATACATAATAATCTACTTCATGAAAATCATGAAAATTTGTAAATTTAATATAAACTTATAAAAATTTACATAACAATGTAATAAGAATAAACTTTCCCAGTCCAATTGATTTCACTCAAACTACTGATTTCTATTGCTTCTGTTAAGTCATCTTAACTTACCTACGTCATAAGATCATTTCTATTAGAAACACTATAACTTGGTAGTTTAATTAAAATATCAAACAATGTCCGATTTAATAAAGGACAATATTTTGGAATGTCTAAAGATGTCTAGTTTATAAATATATTTTATTGTGCGTAATAGACATTCAATTAGTACAGTTTACAAATAAGATATACTTATACAAAAATAAGACAACATATTATTTTCCACTTGTAACACATTTCTCTCTATGAATTCCTCATGAAACAAATGAAACCAGTGTCTATTTCGTAGGGTAAATAAATCTATTTTCTAATGGGATCAAAATCAGACTCAAAACACTATCTATGGAGAAAGGAGCAAAATACCCAAAGTACACCAATACGTATTCAAGACACAACATCATACTATTTTTCACTTCAAGACGTTAATTTTTTCAAAGTTCAATGATCAACTAAGTAATTACATTCAAAATTCAGCATAAAACAAGTAATTACCAATAATAAACAATCATCAATTATATCTCAAATCCACCACACATTCCAACAACAATAATCAAAACACAACTCTTCATAGTAATTAATACACAATAACATGCCAATAAATAATCAATGATTACTAAATTAAATAGGATTATTCCCATACCTATAAAATATACAATCATGAACAGATATAGGAACATGCAACCAATACCTCTAAGCACACCTAAGAGAGTTTTAAGAAGATGTTCTATTACTAAGAAGAGATTTGAGACCCAAAGTTTGTTGCAATTCCTTCTCTATAAGTGAAACTTTAACTCCTCTTCACGTTTCCATCTTCCTTCTCAACATGCAAGAACTCTAAACATTTTTTCCATATATTGAACCCTAAATTTCCTTTTCTTCATTTCTCATAATTTCTCATTTCACTCTATCTCTTGGTCCTCCTTTTCTACAATATAGGTGTTAGAGTGTTTCCTATATGAAGATGGTGAAATGAGGGAGAGCTTGAGAAGGACATGCAATGGAGTTTACTGTGTTATCTCTTGTTTCTTTTTTTCTTCTCTCTCTTCTTCCTCTTTTTCCATTCTTTCATCTTTTCTCTTTTTTTTTTTCTTCATTTTTCCTGAGATGTTACGGTCTGCATCCTTGTCACTCTTTCTTACTTCATCTCATGTAATTTTTTTTTAAACAATTGGATTTAAGTAAAGGGGAGTGTGATGGGAATTGTCAATTAAGGCCTCACGAATCCTTCCCAAATGACAATTTTTGTTTTGACTATAAAATGGGCTACTAGAAGTTGAATTTTGAGATTCTATTGGTTTAATTTCTATTTATTCCCCAACTATAACAAACACATTAATATAAACTTCCTAAACTAAACTTCACTTGAATAACTAACAATCATTTTTTTGATTAAATAATATTTAAGAGATTTGTATAAATATATGAATTAGGACAATAAAATATAAATAATAGAATTATTAGTATAAATAAGAATAAATGGAATATACAATTTTTGGGGTGTGACATTCTACCCACCTTTTAAAAAATTTGTCCTCAAAATTGTCTGAACTTTAATATTTAACCTCATAAAAGTAGTAAACAAACATAACATCAACAACTTGTATACTTATTACATTCCGAGATAACATTCTCACATTATATAAGAAGTAAAACAATTATTGAATATTAATTATATCTTTTAAAATAAATCAGAACACTCTAATTTAAAAATTATCTTTGATATTTACATTTTTAATCATTACTCAAGTAAGACAAAATGACTAATATCATATAATAATGTATTTTACCACATCATACTCACTCAACTGCTGTCAGGTGTGCACTCGAGGTCTTAGGCAGGATGATTACTCACATACACTGCGGCCAGGAGGCACTCATGACTTAGGCAGGCTAGAGGAGGACTAGTAAATATCTTTGGCATTATAGATTGTTGTCTTTGGATTTTTCTTCTTCTTTTTCTGCAACCTGGTTAATCTCAAATAAGACATCATAAAACATACGTATTATTATTTTACATGACAAACACTTTTAACAATTAACAAATTATTTTAATCTAACAAGTAACTAAGTTAAACTATATTACATAATCCTAATTAAATTAATATTGACATAACCAATAATAAATATACTATACAAGAAAAAAAATCTCTTAAACATCGATTTTGTTTAATCAACAGCTAAAACTTGTTTGTGTATATATAAGTGTATTGTGAAACCTATGTAATTATGTGCTTATGTATATTATGGTACAACACAGCAGTTATTGCACCCTATAAGTTAAACATGTTCTACAAATCACATAAACAAAAAATGTAATTTGAAAGAAATATCACGAGTTCACATTGTCAATAAAAAAATTCTAAGTGATTTTGAAGAATGTTTACTTAAAAGTTGATCTATTTACGATTATGCACTCTAATCATATAACGTCTAGACAATCTTAAAGATGTATTAGTCATTCATCGATACTTGGAGTTTCATCTAAATCTTATAAATAAATTCTACAAGTAAGGATGATGTTTTGTGACACGTCGCTAATTTTGCGACTAGGTCCACTCAAATTCCTCCATGTTACCAACTCTAACACTTAGTTTGGTGCACTAGTCGATTACTATCAAAGACATAACTTGTTAGGGTATCCTAATTTTACATAGAACCTTTTAAACTAAAATTATTCAGACTAAACTTTTAGAATTTGTTTCACAAACAAGATTTACCATTATATAAAGAAACGTTTTTGTAGGAATGACCTATATTGGTAGGCTTACATCAAAATTTTCTAAGTTCATATTTTGTGAATTTTCATAGAACGGGGAGGCAATAGTGTTCTAATTAGTCTTACTTCTATGACTTCCTATTTTCCTTACATACGCAACAACTCAGAAGGTTAGGTGGTTGACACGAGGAAACATGAATCCATTCGAGGTTTTCTCAATAGAAATACTATAGAACGGAGTACCTCATATGCATGTTAGAAATAATGGCCTCTATTAGTTCAAAAATATGAGAGTTATTAAACAAATTATCAAAGATAACGGTAGCGAAATATATTTCAGGAGCAAGATCACACAGTTGCAATTATTATCAATTATATGAGAACATAAATAATGTCTAATTCAGAATGTTAATCAATACAGAAATTAATTAATCAAACATTCAAGAATACGCCAATTATGTATATCAAAATAAAGAGTAGGGAAAGAAACAAGTGCACCAAGATTTATACTGGTAATCAGCATCATTTGATAGCCTACATCCAGTCCTGAAATCCACAGATTCACCTTTCCAATAGAAGAATTGAGAATGTTTTACAGATTGTCCAGCTTCCACAAAGCCTATCTAATCTAACAGACTCACTTCTATTTCTATACCACTAATCTTGGAGTTAATCGCCTAACTCTCACACAAGATTCAGGTGAAACTCTTCTTGATGATCTACACCAACAAAGATAGCTACCAGTTTCCTTACTGGATTTTCTAACCTTCAATTACAAAATTGTCTTCCACCAAAGAATTAAAGAAATCAAGACGTTGACTCAATCACAATAGTATCTCACACAAATGTATTTAGCCAATGAATATTTGTGTGTTGTAAAAACTTTTCTCTCAGAGTGTTTATCAAAGTTATTCCAAAATTGTTCAAAAATTTTCCAAAAGTTATCAACACTTATCTAAAAAAAGTGGATTGAATCAACTTATATATATTCAGAAAAACACCAGGAAATAATCGATTGGCTCAATCGATTTTATAATGTTTTTAAGTTAGCTAATCGATTTCCCAATCGACTTCTCATGTCTTGTTTTTCTTGAATCTTGAACATATAAGCATGAATCGAGTTTGCCAATCGATTCTTTTAATTCATAAATCAGAACTGATACTAATGATTGTATCAAATCGATTGAGTAATCGATTATAGGTGTTTTGTTCAAACAACGAGATCGAAACAATCGATTGCTCATCGACTTCATAAATCACAATCATAATCGATTGGGCAATGAGCTGAATCCTTTCTGTAACTTAAATATTAGCTTCAATCGATTCGTCAATCGATTGTGCTGATCACAGATGACTTAGACTTTTACGTCAATCGATTTTCCAATCGATTGTGCTGATCAAAGTGACTCAGACATTTACGTCAATCGATTGTGCTTGTGTACAGAACCTCAGCTATTTTTGTCAAAATCAATGTGCCAATCGATTTATTCAAAGTGGTTCTGATAAATGATTAACTGCAATCGATTGCACAAACTTGTAGTTTAAGAAATCTAATTCAATTGATGTCCCAATCGATTTGTTGGATCACAGAACTTATTCCTGATTTAAAACTTTGTCATAATCGATTTGTCAATCGATTGATTCAATAAATGGTTGGTTCTGTGATTTGCAAAGTCGATTACTCATTGATGTCCCCAATCGATTGTCCAATTGATTGATAAGCCCAGAACTCAGGTTTAACCAAAAACCTTAACAAATCGATTGCACAATCGATTCATGTATGAAAACTCTTGTTCTGAGTCAAACAATCGATTGCCCAATTGACTTATTAGTTGATTGATTTATATTCATGGGCAAAGACTTAAGTATGAGACCGTAGTGATTAGTTTACTAAACTAACTACTATGACACCTAATTACACTACACCAATTTGCATCTTTCTCAAGCATATCCTCCAACTTTGGTTGATTCCTTGAGTTGGCAAGCTTTTGTTCAAGTGTATGGTGTCTGCTGTTTGCCTGAATGTTCTCATTCAAATCAGTAGATCAATCAAATATTTCATATGTACTGTATGTTTGGGAATTAAATCAAAAACATGATCAGGGAAGCTCATGACTTACAAACTCCCCTTTTTTGATTTAATGACAAACACAACAGTTTAACCTGAGATTATTTTAAAATCCCCCCTGGTTTTGGAGTGTATGATACATTTCAAAAAAAATGAGCAAACATGTTATCATAGTACAAACAGGGTACATTATTACATCAGAGCTAATATTCATATCAACAATCATATCAAAGCATTATGATATCAAACATTATCATTCATATATCGAGATACATGATAAAAAATATAAAGTTCAATTTTGATACCAATCATGTAATATCACAAGTTAAACCAATCTCCCCATTTGCATTAATACAAAAAGAAATTAAGAGAGAGTTGATTAAACAAAAAAGAAGCATAAGATATATACACACAAGAAAATTACAAAACAGCATATCCAAACATACTAGACATGACAAATCGACAAAGAACCACAAAACCCTAGGCAACTAATCTGGGTTGTTCCTCATTATTATCAGCGGGAGAAGGAATCACTGATGTATTAACCTCAGCAAGTGTCTCCTCCCCATGAGGTTCAGAGCTATCTAGGTTGGGTGAGTTTGGATCTTCGGTTGCTTGTCGGCCTATGTCTGCAATATCTTCAAATGACAGCTTAAGGCCTAGATGTTTCTTGTATTGCAGCCACATCCTGAGCGACGGAATTTAAGCGATGCCTGGAGAGTCTTGAGAGTGCTTCTACTTGCGTTATGAGCAGCTTGAATCTCCATAAATTCCAGCAGCTTCGTCAAGACCACAGAATGTGCTTCGGATTGGCTCGCTTGCTCTTGCAGTTGGCTGAGCTCTAGTCATATGCTGTTGATGCGCTTAGTTGCATTTGGTTAACTATGTTATTCACTCAAATGTGAGGGTGGTTTTTGGACAGATTCTTCCATTAGCCTACAGACACCTTGAAATGCTCAGATCTTCGTAACAGCTGGGGATAGGGGAGCAGGTGCTTGCCTTGTGCTGATTCGATATATTCAACACACAATCCAAGCCCAACTCATCTTGAGCTCTTTGTAAGTCCCCATAGCAGGATGAATATCCAGTGATGTACAACGTATGTGATTACTCCAGCGCAGTACAACATCCGTGTTAGCACATACACGAGCAATCACGATGATGAACTTCATCTGACCCGTTGGAAGGGATTAACCTTCTCAACAAAACCTTCGATCATCAGTTCCTGTATGGTTGTATGCCTGTCCACTGATGATTCCACGCTTCATTCATCAGAGGCAGTTCTGTTTTTCCATCAATGGTTTGACCATAGAATGGTAACCAGTTAGCTTAGAGAATCTTCAACTCCGTTGAGATTCTCTTGCCTTTTTACTTACAGCAAACCCAGTTTTTTGTGAGCTTGAAGTGAATAAAAAGTCTCTAATTAACTTTGGGTAAATTTCCGAGAGCAAGAAAGGAAATCACCAAACCGTGAATCTCAAATGGTTTTGGAAGGTAACAACCATTTGAATCAAAAATGTGAACCAAAGTCCTCGCCTCTTGGATTTTTCTTTTCAAGAAGGAAGAAGGCAGAGAAGTGTCTTCTTAACTGGTTTTTCTTTAGAAGGCAGAACCTTCTTTGGTTGAGGGGAAGTCTTCTTCTTTTCTGGGTAGCTCCCTTCATAGCATCACCCATAAGTTTCTCAGTTGGAGAGCTTTCTCTTTTTTAGTTGGTTCTTGAAAGTAGCAACAGCCTTTCCCTTGTCGTTAGCCAATACCTGTGAGTGGTATTTGGACTCCTTTTGGCTAGGGAGAAAGAGGTGGGAGGTGAGGGTGTTCTTCCACTTGATGTTGAAGATGAATCAGTGAAATTGTGTAGATGAGGATGATTGGAGCCTTGCAGTTTGTTTAACGCGTGCCATTGTAGTTTTGTAGATAGAGATTGTTGAGATGATGATGAGAAGGGATTAGATGCAGAAAATTTGAAGTTGGATGAGTGAAATATGAACTGATGGTGTAATGGGTTGAGAAATCGATTTAGGGTTTTAATAGAACTTGTTTAGAATCGATTTCCAATCGGTTGTTTTTCACTTCTGGTTTACGCAAATAAGATTGCCTAATCGATTAGGTTACCGTTGTTTGAAAAGTATGTCGTTAGCACCCACTTCCACGGCTATAATTTTTCTCAACGACCGTCTTGTAAATCGATTCCAAATTCGATTTCGTAAATGATCCTTCTTTACTAATCGATGTCCAAATCGATTTCCTCTAAGTTAGGCAAACTTCAAATCTCAGCATCGATTTCCCAAATCGATTCACATAAGTGTAGGTCAAACAAAGTTGATCAATTGATTCCCAATCGATGCTCGGGTTTGAGGTTTGATAACTTCTCAAATTTGTGGAAATCTTAACAATAAACTCGATCGATTCTTTAAAAGATTTTCAATCTATAATCGATTTCCCAATCGATTGAGTTATCCAGCTTTAGCAATCTGACTTCTGAGATGTGATAAATCGATATGAAATCGATTTCAGTGTTTGTGACATAGAGAAATAAAACACAAGTACCAAAATCGATTAATGCAATCGATTATCGTTTTCCAATTTGACAAATTAAAACATGTGCATCATAATCGATTATACAATCAGATTTGTAATGCAATTTTCCTTATCTGGCCACAACATAATCGATGTAGCAATCGATTTTTAATCACATGGATCAGATTTCATTGAGATCTATAATACCAAGTTTCATTTCTTATATAGAAGAAACTGTCCTTCGGGCAAGGGATTGGTGAAAATGTCAGCCAACTGATCAGTTGTATTGACATATTCAAGTTTATTCTTACCCTGTTGATATTGATCCCTATTGAAGTGATGCTAATCTCTATATGCTTGGTTCTGAATGCATGACAAGGGATCTTAGTGAATTATAGCACTAGTATTATCACACATGATAGGCACTGTACCTAGATCAACACCAAAATCAGAGAGGTGTTGCTGCATCCATAAAATATGTGCACAACAGCTACCAGCAGCTACATACTCAGCTTCAGCAGTTGAGAGTGCAACACTGTTTTGTTTCTTGCTATGCCAAGAAACAAGAGAGTTCCCTAGTAGTTGGCAAGTATCAGATGTACTCTTTCTGTCCAATTTGTAGCCAGCAAAATCAGAATCAGAATAACCAACTAGAGTGCAAGTAGATCTCTTAGGATACCAAAACCTATATTTTTGGTTCCTATAAGATATCTAAAAATTCTTTTGACTGCACTTATATGGGATTCTTTTGGATTGGCTTGGTATCTAGCACACATGCACACACTAAACATAATGTCTGGTCTACTAGCTGTAAGGTATAGTAAGGATCCAATCATGCCTCTAAACACAGTCACATCTACAGTTTTTCCTTTCTCATCTCTATCTAAATGGCAAGCTTGACTCATAGGTGTATCAATGGATTTAAACTTATCAAAACCAAACTTCTTTAAAAGATCATTACAGTATTTGGTTTGACTTAGGAAAATGCCATTCTTGCTTTGCTTAATTTGAAATCCCAAGAAGTAAGTTAATTCTTCCATCATGGACATTTCAAATTTTCCTTTCATTGTATTTTCAAATTCTTTGCAAAGCTTATTATTTGTTGATCCAAAGATTATGTCATCAACATAAATTTGGACCAATAGAATGTCTTTTCCTTTCTTTTGATAAAAAGTGTCGTATCTACATTTCCCCTTGAAAAATTTTCTTGTAAGAGGAAATTGCTTAGCTTTTCATACCAAGCTCTTGGAGCTTGTTTCAAGCCATAGAGGGCTTTTTTCAGTTTAAACACATGATTTGGAAGCATAGGATCTTCAAAACCAGGTGTTTGACTCACAAAGACTTCCTCTTGGATGTCACCATTTAAAAAGACACTTTTAACATCCATTTGATAAAGTTTAAAGTCCATTATACATGCATAAGCAAGCAGGATTCTAATGGCTTTTAGTCTAGCTACAGGGGCATAGGTTTCATCATAGTCTATTCCCTCTTCTTGGTTGTAACCCTTGGCCACTAGCCTAGCCTTATTCCTAGTAATTACCCCACTCTCATCCATTTTATTTCTAAACACCCACCTAGTTCCTATGACATGTTTATCTTCTAGTTTTGGAACTAAAATCCACACTTTGTTACTCTCAAACTGATTGAGCTCTTCTTGCATGGAAACTATCCAGTCATGATCCATAAGAGCTTCCTTTATGTTTTTGGGTTCTACTTGAGATACAAAGGTTGTGAAGTTACATAATTCTCTGAGGGATTTTCTAGTGGAAACTCCTTTTGAAATCTCTCCAATAATGTTGTCTATGGGATGGTTTTTGATAAACTTCCATTCCTTAGGTAAATCACCTTCCCTAATAGGTTCTACACAATCAAGGTTGTTTGGAGGTACAGGTTCATTAGATTCTTGATAGCGTTTCAGCAAGTGTACTGAATCGTTGCAAGTAATAATAAAACGGTAGTACCGAGTGTCGAACTCAAGGATTGCGTTTTACTATTGAATTATATTTAGTTACTAAAATTGAACAAAAAGTTCCCAAGTTGATTGAAATAATAATTAAAATTGACAGCAGTAGTAAAATTGATCTTTTATAGATTGAGAAAAATGTCAGGGATGAGTTTCACTTCGAATCCAACCTTGGTGTCTAATTTGATCCTAGTTATTGAAATCCTTTATTGAATTATTACCGAATTCTCTTTATTATTCTTGCCCTAATGTCTTAGTGACAGAACCTTTAATTCCAAAGTAACCCCTAATTCCTTAGTAGATTTAAGATTAGAATTAAGCATTAGCGTATAGAAATTCTCTTGTAAATTATTGCTTTGCAACTAATTTAATTGGTTTCATGACCTGCACCTATGTCTAGACTACAAATTCATGAATTTCTCATCTCAAGCATTCGTAAAGTCCACTTCCGTTTCAAAATACAAATCGTAGAACATTTTAATGTTGATCAAACAATAAAAAGCATTAAGCACAGAGATGAGAAAAATAATTCAATAAACTCATTCATATAACTAGAAATCAAATCATAAAAATAAGGGTTTCATCTTGTTACACTCATCCCTAGCAAATAGGGTTTAGTTACTCATGACAGAGATAAAAGAGATAGAGATTAGAGAAGAATTACAAGAAGGATTCATGAATGATTCTTGATAAAACTGCTCCAATGATGTTAGAAACGGCCGTCTTTGAGTTTCTATGCTAGGGCACAAGTCTCCCAACTTCCCAAGAGTGAAAAAGATCATAAAACAGTAAAAATCTGTGTTTTTATGGTTGCTGGTGCGGGTATCGCGCCCCAGGCGCGCTTGGATGCGCTTGGGCGCGTTTCGACAGTGGCGAATGCTGGGAAAAAGCGATTGGCTTGCGCTTGGGCGCGCTCCAGCGCTCAGCATCTGCTGTCCGGCGTATATTGCATTTTTCTCCTCTTTCGAGTCTGAATTTGGTTCCGGTGTCTTCATGAAAGTTGTAGCTATGGATCCTAGATTTCATTTGCATTTGGTTTGACTCCAATTGGACATCTACAACGCCAGATATGGCTGAAATACTCTACATGTGTCATGTTGATTTCTCACCAAAATTCAGCACTGCACCAAAACACAACACAATGTAAAATTACGAAAAAATTCCTACTTAATCACTAAAATAAAACATAAAACATTTAATTTAACTCAAGGAACAAAAATCAACAAAATATATCAAATAAATCCTTAATTTAACTAGTAGTTGAGGATAAATAAGACTAAAATAGTGGGAAAATATGCATATGATGAAGAGTCATCAGTTCTATTGGTGCAGATTCTACAATATCATCCAAAGAATCATCAACTATAGGAGGAGTGTTGTTCAAGTTTTCAGCAAACATTTCATCAAACTTTATATGAACAGATTCCTCTATAGTTTTGGTTCTTTTATTGTAGATTCTATAGGCCTTACTAGACTGGGATAACCTAGAAATACTCCTCATCGCTTAGGATCAAACTTACCTAGATGTCTTTTGCATTGTTTTACACAAGCACTTGCATCAAAGACGCCTAAAGTAGATATGTTTGGTTTTCTACCCTTATATAAATCTATGGAGTTTTTCTAGTAATTGGCCTAATAACTTACTTCACTAAAGTGTGGCGTGTTATAGCATCAGCCTAGAAATACTTGAAAGATTTGGAGTCTTTAATCATTAGTTCTAGTTAGTTCCTCTAAGACTATTTTCCTTTCTACTACTCCATTTTGCTGTGGAGTTCTAGGGGCTGAGTATATATGGTGAATTCCATTATGTTCACAGTAAGTATTAAAGGAATCATTCTAGAACTCTCCACCATGATCACTCTTGATGGATATAATTTTATGGTTCTTCTCATTTTGAAATAAATTTGCAAATCTTTTGAAAATAGAAAAAATGTCCAAGTATACCTAGAGTAATCATCTACTAACACATAACCATACAAGTTTCCTCCAAAACTTCTAACCTGAGATGGACCAAAAAGATCCATATGTACCAACTGTAAGACCTTATTGGTTTGGACTAAGTCTATAGGGGAAAAGAAGACTTAACTAGTTTACTCTTCTCACAGGAGTCACACAACCTATCCTTAGAGAATTTTCTATTTGGGAGTCATAGTACTAACTGTTTACTAACTAGTTTGTTCAAGTGGTCCATATGAATATGAGCCACTCTCTTATGCCATAACCAGTTCTCATCAGCATTAGATAATAAGCAACAAATATCATTTGCAGGTAAGGAATCAAAATATATCATATAAATGTTGTTAACTCTTTTACCTATCAATTTCATGCCTTTAACTTCCATATGCTCAAGTGTACAAGACAGAGAAGTAAAGTGTACTTGGAATCCTTTGTCACACAACTGACTAATACTTAGTAAATTGTGTTTCAAACCTTCGACGAATAAAACGTCCTTGATAACTGCAGTTGATTTGCTTCCTATATCTCCAATGCATAGGATCTTCCCTTTGTTATTGTCACCATATTTGACAAATCCACCATCTTTTAAGTTCAGAGACAAGAACTTTGACTTGTCTCCAGTCATATGCTTGGAACATCCACTATCTAGGTACCATGAATGAGTCTTGGATGTCAAGCATATCTGCAAAAAGTAATTCAAGTTTTGGTTTTAGGTACCCAATTCAAATTGGGTCCTGGAGGGTTAGTTTCAAATACT
>PGWS01016825.1:0-10539 GCA_002896235.1 Cicer reticulatum
TTTGTGTAGAGCTTTGCTGATATTATCCATCTGTGAAGTTTACAGTAGTAAAAAAATATCAGGATTTTTAAACTTGAGCTGATGATAGGAAATAAGATAATTAATGAAGATAATTAAACAATCAATTGACACCACTTAGGATATATAATCTAATACTTTGCACAAATTTTCACAACTATTAATTTTCATTGGTTCTTGTTTACAATAATACGACCATAGGATAAGTAGGAAGGGAAAAGTAGCAAATAGCAGATGTAGATACAGTAAGTTCCTAAAAGCAACACATCAAAAGGAGTTAGCATAACAAACATTATTATAGGGAGGAACATAACTATCAAATTATGCATTAATGCTTATGCACTGAATTATGAATCTATGTATGATATAATATAAAATGTAGCTAGCAGTACTTACCTTAGACCTCCAATAAAGACATCAGTCTAATGATGCCAATAATCATCTATCCTGAGTAACTTCAACAAGGCATCAATAAGTAATGAAGTAAACTATACAAAGTTTGCTGATGTGTTACCTACGATCAACACTCAAACTTTCCTGATAAATACCATGAAAGGAACCATGCAAGACCAGCAAATGACACTACATTGGTTAAACATTAAATAATCACCATCTCAAATTAAAGAACAAATTATATTTCTACAAAACAATCATGCACTAAGATGATACCAATCTTATATTCAATATAAAATACTTAGTCAACCTTGTAGATGAGGATCTAATAATCTCAACAGTCATGAAGATATATGGTCTTTTTGTCTCATATGTTGTGTTTTTGTTTATCAAAATTCCAAAACTTAATGATAAATACTTTTAGTATATATGCTTAAAATTTAAGACTGTTTAGTAGTCTTACCTAAAAATTATATTGATATTCTTTACTTACATGATGTATGGCCACTAAGAAAACTTTTGTATCATTCCCTTATAACTGACTTATCCAGTACAAAGACATCGCCATTTCTTTATCAAACAACTGCATGAACCAATATCAGGCAATGAAAAAGAAAAAATGTCACTACACTCGTACTTTCACACATAAAAAGCTAAAGGCAAGAAAGATAGGAACAAATAAGCCCCCAACTGTATATCCACAAGATTAGAAAAGGCATCAATCAAGATTAAGAAAATAATATGCACAAGTGCAACCAAGTTTCATAATTTTTAGTCAGTCATACTTCCGAAACCAGTCATTTGGTGTCACTAAGAATCAAATTGAATTTATTAGGGTTAACCAGACAGATCAATTCAACCATTAAAAAATAAGAAATCGTTACCCAGAAATCGATGCAGAGGTTGAGTGATAACAGAGAAAGGATGAAAATACATACCAAAAATCCACAAGTCACGAAGAGGTAGAAGTTTTTTGCAAGATTCCAAAAAGTTTGAGCGTAATGGATGTTGCCAGAGTGCGAGAACCCAATCGATTGCAGAGGATGATCGAACCCGTAATCGATTGTGCAGAGTTGCGAGAAAAAGGGAGAAGTCTCACGAGAAAACCCTAATCGATGTTCATTCACAAGCTTCCTTCACCAACACTTGTTTTCCCCCTTTTTCATTCAAAAACAAGAATAGTCAAGCAAGAGAGAGAAGAGAGGGTTACTGTTTTGCGCACGCGAGAGAGAGAAGAGGAACAGAGTTTGCGAGAGAGAGAGAGTAGAGATGAATAGTATTGTTTGCTGAGAAGAGAGAGTATAGAGGAATAAAGTGTCAGAGAGAAGAAATGATTTTTCTGAGAAGAAACGCGAGCGCGAGGCAAAATGAAATATTTGGAGAAAATTTTTACTTTGCATAAGAGAATGGTTTTGTTAAAAAATAAACTATTAGAACAATTTTAAACCGTTGCGGTAGAAATTATAAAATTTATTATTCTACTACAACGAAATATCAAAACCGTTCTCTATTAGACTCTACGAGAACGGTTTTTTTACCATAAAAAATTAAGCGTTGCTGTAGCACCAAAATGTTGTAGTGTCAATTTGTATTTTATTTGTTCACTTTTTAAAAACACTAGTTTAGAAATATAAAGATAATACTTTAGTTGTTGCAGAGTACAATAAGGTAGAGGTTCAATATTATTGTTTTTAGTACGGTTGAAATTTATTCCTTTCGTTTTATAATTAGTCTTATTTAAAATAAAAAAAATTAAAATATATATTTATACTTTTTCAATGTATTTAACTATTATATTTTTTATATTAACCTTTTAATATTTACTATAGTATATAATTTTTAAAATATTATTGTAATCACAACTTATATTTTTAACATGAATGAAACAAAAATATACACAATGCAAAAGAAACTAAAATTTTTAATTCATAAATATCTAAATACTTATAAATTTAAAACAACTTTCAAGTGAGACTTAATTAAACCATGACTCTAATCTAGACTCAAGACGTGATCTGATACTGACTCATGACATTGAATGGCTAGTAAGCAATTCGGATACTCCTCAGACTTTCAACGTTTACCTGTTACTTGGAAAACATCACCCTCAACAATAGTGAATATAAAACTCAGTAGCATAGATTTAATAAAAACAATTATTGAAGTTTCCCAGCCATGTCGGTGTGCTAAGCATGGAAAATCTCCTCGGTAACTATACTTCAAATTAATATAATACTATTTATTCGTAAGCATATTCAATACCTCTTTCTACCTTTAGCCACAATCTTTCAAAACCACTTTAAGGCCACTAGAGCACGAGTAATCTAATGACTTAAACCCAATATATCAGTAAGTCATAAATGACTACATTGGTTTCACTCAATGTCCTTCTACTTGATAACCTCTTTTTGGTAAGATTGGAAATAATTAGTTCATGTCCGTAAGTATGCCCACTTACCCTTCGTATATAGACGGAGAGAAAATTCATCTAATAAGATAAACCATATATATATATATTATATATTAACAATAATAATATAAATAATAATAAGAAATATAATAATAAAATAATTATAATAATAATAATTAATAATAATAATAATAATATAATAATAATAATAATAATATAATATAAAATAATAATAAATAATAATAATAAATATAATATAGTATATATCTGATCATAACATAAGAGTAATATCCATTCACACCATGGAACATGCGCTTAACATATCAAACTTCTAGAAAATAGTGTTATATTTAAGCTTTCAAATGCAATTGGTTCCACGCACAAACGAGATTCCTAGCTTAAGATATAAATATTTAAGATGACTAATGCAGAGAAACTCATAATACATAATAATCTACTTCATAAAATCATGAAAATTTGTAAATTTAATATAAACTTATAAAAATTTACAATAACAATGTAATAAGAATAAACTTTCCAGTCCAATTGATTTCACTCAAAACTGATTTCTATTGCTTCTGTTATAGTCATCTTAACTTACCTACGTCATAATCATTTTCTATAGAAACACTAACTTTGGTTAGTTTAATTAAAATATCAACAATGTCCGATTTAAATAAAGGACAATATTTTTGGAATGTCAAGATGTCTAAGTTATAAATATATTTTTTATTGTGCGAATAGACATTCAATTAGTACAGTTTAACAAAATAAGATATTTACTTAACAATAAATAGGAACAACTATTGTATTCTCCCACCGTAACACAATTTTCTCTATGAATTCTCAATGAATAACAATGAACCAGTGTCTATTTCGTTAGGTAAATAGTCTATTTTCTAATGGATCAAATCAAGCTCAAAACACTATCTATGGAGGAAAGTTATGAGCAAAATACCAAAGGTAACCAATACGTATTCAAAGACAACATCTACTATTTCAACTTCAAACGTTATATTTTCAAGTTCATATATCAACTAAGTAAAATACATTCAAAATTCAGCATAAACCAAGTATATCTACATACTAAACAATCATCATCTTTATCAATCCGACCACAACATTCCAACAACAATAATTCCTACAAATCTTCTCATAGTAATTAATACAAACACCTAACATGCAATATTAATAATCAATGATACTAAATTAAATAGGATTATCCCAATACCTAAATATACAAATCATGAACAGATATTAGGAACATGCAACCAATACCTCTAAGCACACCTAAGAGAGGTTTTAAGAAGATTTTCTATGTTACCTTAAGAAGAGATTTGAGACCCCAAAGTTTGATTCTAATTCCTTCTTCTACAAGTGAAACTTTAACTCCTCTTCACGTTTCCATCTTCCTTCTCAACATGCAAGAACTCTAAACATTTTTTCCTATATTGAAACCCTAACTTTCCTTTTCTTCTTTCTCATAATTTCTCATTTCACTCTATCTCTTGGTCCTCTTTTACTCTAATATAGGTGTTAGAGTGTTTCTATGATGAGATGGTGAAATGAGGGAGCTTGAGAAGGACATGCAATGGAGTTACTGTGTTATCTCTTGTTTCTTTTTTTCTTCTCTCTTCTTCTTTCCTCTTTTCCATTCTTTCATCTTTTCTCTTTTTTTTTTTTCTTCATTTTTCCTGAGATGTTACGGTTCTGCCATCCTTCCCTCTTTCTTTCTTTCATTCATTAATTTTTTTTTTAAAACAATTGGATTTTAAGTAAAGGGGAGTGTGATGGGAATTGTCAATTACGCCCCTCCGAATCCTTCCAAATGACAAATTTTGTTTTGACTATAAAATGGGCTACTAGAAGTTGAATTTGAGATTTCTATTGAGTTTATTTCTAATTTATTCCCCAACTATAACAAACACATTAATATAAACTTCCTAAACTAAACTTCACTTGAATAACTAACAATCATTTTTTTGATTAAATAATATTTAAGAGATTTGTATAAATATATGAATTAGGACAATAAAATATAAATAATAGAATTATTAGTATAAATAAGAATAAATGGAATATACAATTTTTGGGGTGTTACATTCTACCCACCTTTTAAAAATTTTGTCCTCAATAATTGTCTAAACTTTAATATTTAACCTCATAAAAGTAGTAAACAATTACTAACATCAATCAACTATTATACTTACACTATATAAGAAGTAAAACAATTATCTATTCTAATCTATTAAAAATGAACACTCTATAATTCTAAATAATATCTTTGATATTACATGTTTAATCATTATCATAGTAGAGACAAAATGACTAAATATCATATAATAATGTATTTTACCACATCTACTCACCTCAACTGCGTCAGGGTGCACTCGAGGTCTTAGGCAGGATGGATTACTGCACATCAACTGCGGCCAGAAGGCACGTCCATGACTTAGGCAGGCTAGAGGAGGACTAGTAAATATCTTTGCATAATAGAGTTGTTGTCTAGGGATTTTCTTCTTCTTTTTCTGCAACTGGTTAATCTCAAATAAGACATCAGTAAAACATACGTATATTATTTTACATGAAAACTTTAACAATTAACAAATTATTTAATCCTAACAAGTACACTAAGTTAAACTATATTACATAATCCTAATTAAATTAATATTGACATTAACCAATAATAAATATACTATACAAGAAAAAAAAATCTCTTAAACATCGATTTTGTTTAATCAACAAGCAAAACTTGTTTGTGTATATATAAGTGTATTGTGAAACCTATGTAATATGTGCTTATGTATATTATGTACAACACAGTAAATTGCACCCTATAAGTTAAACATGTTTAACAAATCACATAAACAAAAATGTATTTGAAAGAAATATCACGAGTTCACATTTGTCAATAAAAAAATTCTAAGTGAGTTTTGAAGAATGTTTACTTAAAAGTTGATCTATTACGATTATGCACTCTAATCATATAACGTCTAGACAATCTTAAAGATGTATTAGTCCATTCATCGATACTTGGAGTTTCATCTAAATCTTATAAATAAATTCTACAAGTAAGGATGATGTTTTGTGACACGTCGCTAATTTTGCGACTAGGTCCACTCAAATTCCTCCATGTTACAAACTCTAACACTTAGTTTGGTGTCACTAGTCGATTACTATCAAAGACATAACTTGTTAGGGTATCCTAATTTTACATAGCAACCTTTTAAACTAAAATTATTCAGACTAAACATCTTTAGAATTTGTTCACAAACAAGATTACCCATTAATATAAAGAAAACGTTTTTGTAGGAATGACCTATATTGGTAGGCTTACATCAAAATTTTCTAAGTTCATATTTTGTGAATTTTCATAGAACGGGGAGCAATATGTGTTCTAATTAAGTCCTTACTTCTATGACTTCCTATTTTCCTTACATACGCAACAACTCAGAAGGTTTAGGTGGTTGACACGAGGAAAACGATGAATCCATTCGAGGTTATCTCAATAGAAATCACTATAGAACGGAGTACCCATATGCATGTTAGGAATAATGGCCTCTATTAGTTCAAAAATATGAGAGTTATTAAACAAATTATCAAAGATCGGTAGCGAAATATATTCAGGAGCAAGATTCACACAGTTGCAATTATTATCAATATATGAGAACATAAATAATGCTTAATTCAGAATGTTAATCAATACAGAAATTAATTAATTCAAACATTCAAGAATACGCATTTATGTAATATCAAAATAAAGAGTAGGGATAAGAAACAAGTGCACCAAGATTTATACTGGTTCAGCTATCAGTTTGATAGCCTACATCCAGTCCTGAAATCCAACAAGATTTCAGCCTTTCCAATAGAATGAATTGAGAATGTTTTACAGATTGTCCAGCTTCCACAAAGCCTATCTATCTAACAGACTCACTTCTATTTCTATACCACCTAATCCTTGGAGTTAATCGCCTAACTCTCACAAGATTCAGGTGAAACTTCTTCTTGATGATCTCACACCAACAAAGATAGCTACCAGTTTCCTTACTGGATTTCTAAACCTTCAATTACAAAAAATTGTCTTCCACAAAGAATTAAAGAAAATCAAGACTTTGACTCAATCACAATAGTATCTCACACAAATGTATTTAGCCAATGAATATTTGTGTGTTGTAAAAACTTTTCTCTCAGAGTGTTTATCAAAGTTATTCAAAAGTTGTCAAAAATTTTCCAAAAGTTATCAACACGTTATCTAAAAAAAGTGATTGAATCAACTTATATATATTCAGAAAAACACCAGGATAATCGATTGCTCAATCGATTTTATAATGTTTTAAAGTTAGCTAAATCGATTTCCCAATCGACTTCTCATGTCTTGTTTTTCTTGAATCTTGAACATATAAGCATGAATCGATTTGCCAATCGATTCTTTTAATTCATAAATCAGAACTGATACTATGATTGTATCAGAATCGATTGAGTAATCGATTATAGGTGTTTTGTTCAAACAACGAGATCGAAACAATCGATTGCTCAGTCGACTTCATAATCACAATCATAATCGATTTGGCAATGAGCTGAATCCTTTCTGTAACTTAAATATTAGCTTCAATCGATTCGTCAATCGATTGTGCTGATCACAGTGACTTAGACTTTTACGTCAATCGATTTTCCAATCGATTGTGCTGATCAAAGTGACTCAGACATTTACGTCAATCGATTGTGCTTGTTACAGAACCTCAGCTATTTTGTCAAAATCAATGTGCCAATCGATTTATTCAAAGTGGTTCTGATAAATGATTAACTGCAATCGATTGCCACAAACTTGTAGTTTAAGAAATCTAATTCAATTGATGTCCCAATCGATTTGTTGGATCACAAAACTTATTCCTGATTTAAAAACTTTGTTACAATCGATTTGTCAATCGATTTATTCAATAAATGGTTGTTTCTGTGATTTGCAAAATCGATTGCTCAATTGATGTCCCAATCGATTGTCCAATTGATTGGATTAAGCCCAGAACTCAGGTTTCACTAAAAACCTTTAACTAATCGATTGCCCAATCAATTTATGTAGTGAAAACTTTGGTTCTGAGTCAGACAATCGATTGCCCAATTGATTCATCAATCGACTTATTAGTTGATTGATTTATATTCATTGGCAAAGACTTAAGTATGAGAACATAGTGATTAGTCTACTAAACTAACTACTATGACACCTAATTACACTACACAAATTTGCATCTTTCTCAAGCATATCCTCCAACTTTGGTTGATTCCTTGAGTTGCAAGCTTTTATTCCAAGTGTATAGTGTCTGCTTGTTTGCCTGAAATGTTTCTCAATTTAAATCATTAGATCAATCAAATATTTCATATGTACTGTATGTTTGGGAATTAAATCAAAAACATGATCAAGGAAGCTCATGACTTACAAACTCCCCCTTTTTGATTTAATGACAAACACACAGTTTAACCTTTAAAATCTCCCCCTTAGTTTTGGAGTGTATGATATATTTCAAAAAACATAAGCATAACATGTTATCATAGTACAAACAGGGTATATTATTATGTATCAGAAAGCATTGTATCAGATATCACAAGTTAGCATTTAAACAGGGCAATATCACATCAGAGCTAATATCATATCAGAGCATTATGATATCAAATCATACCAGATCATATATCAGAGCATTATATTGATAAGACATATAAGTTCAATTTGATACCATCATGTAATATCACAAGTTAAACCCATCTCTCCCATTTGTCATTTAATACAAAAAGAATTAACAAGAGAGGTTATTTAAACAAAAGATATATAGAACCCAAAATTTACAAAAAAAGCATATAAACAATACGTAGAACATGACACAATAGACAAAGAAACCAAAAACCTGTCAACTAATCTAGGGTTGTTCCTCATTATTATCAGCGGAGAAGGAGAGACTGATGTATTAACCTCAGCAAGTGTCTCTCCCTGAGGTTCAGAGCCTATCTAGGTTGGGTGAGTTTGGATCTTCCGGTTGCTTGTCGGCTATTCTGCAATATCTTCAAATGACATCTTAAGGCCTAATGTCTTGTATTGCAGCTACATCCTGAGCGACGGAAGTAAGCGATGCCTGGAGAGTCTTGAGAGATGCTCTACTCTTGCGTTAATAGCAGCTTGAATCTCCATGAATTCCAGCAGCTTCGTCAAGACCACAAGAATGTCGAACTGCTCAGCTTGCGCTCAGTTTTCTCTTGTTCGTAGTTGGCTGAGCCTAGTCCATATGCGTTGATGCGCTTTTAGTTGCATTGGTTAACTATGGATTCACCAAATGTGAGGGTGGTTTTTGACAGATTCTTCATTGGCCACAGACACCTTGAAATGCCTCAGATCTCGTAACCAGCTGCGGATAGGGGGAGCAGGTGTTCCTTGTGCTGATTCGATCATATTCAGGCAACACAATCTAAGCCCATCTCATCCTGAGCTTCCTTGTACGTCCCATAGCATGATGATATCCACCATGTACAACTGCGTGATTTCCGGCGCGAGGTACTAACATTCGCGTTAGCACATACATGAGCAATACGATGAGAACCTTCATCTGAACGCCGTTGGAGGGATACCTTCTCAACAAACCTTCGATCATCCAGGTCCTGTATCCGTATGCCTGTCACTGATGATCCCCATGCTTCATCATCAGAGGCGCTTCTGCTCTTCATCAAGGTTCACCATAGAATGGTAAACCAGTCAGCTTAGAGATTCTTCAAACGTCGATTGAGATCCTCTGCCCTTTACTTCAGCAGCAAACCCAGTTTTTTGTGAGCTTGAAAGTATAATAAAGAAGCTCTAACTAACTTTGGGTAATTTCCAGAGAGCAAGAAAGGAAATCCCAACCAACCGTGAAATCTCAAATGGGTTTGGAAGGTAAAACCATTGAATCAAAATATGTGAATTCCAAAGTCCCTCGCCTCTTGGATTTTCTTTTCAGAAGGAAGAAGGCAGAGAAGTTGTCTTCAACTGGTTTATCTTTAGGAAGCAGAACCTTCTTTGGTTGAGGGGAAGTCTTCTTCTCTCTGGGTTAGCTCCCTTCATAGCATCACCCATAAGTTTCTCAGTTGGAGGAGCTTTCCTCTTTTTAGTTGGTTCTTTGAGAAGTAGCAACAACCTTTCCCTGGTCTTAGCCAATCACCTTGTGAGTAGGTATTGAAACTCTTTTGGCTGGAGGAGAAAGAGGTGGAGGGTGAGGGTGTTCTTTCCACTTGATGTAGAAGATGAATCAGTGAAATTGATTTAGATGAAGATGATGGACGCCGTTTGCAGTTTGTTTTACGCGTGCCATTGTAGTTTGTAGATAGAAGATTGTTGAGATGAATTCAGAGTTGAAAAGGATTAGATGCAGAAAAATTTGAAGTTGGATGAGTGAAATATGAACTGATGGTGAAATGGGTTGAGAAACATCGGATTTAGGGTTTTATACGAACTGTTCAGAATCGATTTCCCAATCGGTTGTTTTTCAACTCTGGGTTTACCAAGATTGATTTGCTAATCGATTAAGGTTACCGTTGTTTGAAAATATTCGTACACCCACTTTCCAACGACTATAATTTTCTCAACGGACATCTTGTAATCGTAAATCGATTTCGTAAATTGAATCCTTCTTTACTAAATCGATGTCCAAATCGATTTCCTCTTAAGTTCAGAAAACTTCAAATCTCAGCATCGATTTCCAAAT
>PGWS01016833.1:0-10388 GCA_002896235.1 Cicer reticulatum
TACGGGAGTTGAACTATAAAACTTTTTGGCCAATGGAAAATTCCTTCATATAAATCATCTTATCATCAAAGTACTTAGTTTTCTCCTTATAGATCTAAGTGTTCTCATAAGCTTCAAGTCTAAGCTCTTCAAGTTGTTGCAATTGAAGCTTTCTCTCCAAACCTATTTTCTCCATCTCAAAGTTACAACTCTTGACCGCCTTACCAAACACAAGTCGGTAAGGGGACATCCCTATTGGAGTTTTGTTCCAAGAGCAAAAGAGTTAAAAATAGATGTAGGCATAATATTAATGGAAGCTCCTAAATCTAACATAGCATTTTCAAATTGACTATTGCCTATGGTACATGAAATGAAAAAAGTTCCTGGATCTTTGCATTTCAGAGGCATGCTCGGAATGAGGGCTGAAACATTTCGCCCCATGTTTACTCTTTCATTATCTTTTACATTCTCTTGGGTGTTCACAAATCCTTTAGAGATTTTGCATATTTTGAAATCTGTTTAATTGCTTCAAGGATGGGAATCTTCACTTCCACCTCCCTAAATGTATCAAGGATCTCATTGTTTCTATCTGCCTCGTCCATTTTCTTAGTCTTCACCGCCCTTTGAGGAAAAGGAAGTGGTATATTTTGCTCAATATCAACAGTTTTAGGTATCAAAGTGTCCTCAACAACCTTGTTATTTTTCACTGCAGTTTTAGGTACCTTTGGTATTTCAATAGCTTTCCCAGACCTCAATGTTATTGCACTGACATTGGGAGCATTTGGATTTACTACTGACTATGCAGGAAATTGGTTTGACTCCTGAGTCTGCAATTGATTAATTGAAGTGGCTTGCTGACCAATCTTTGTTTCCAAATTTTGAATGGTGGAATCCTTTCTTTGTTGAAATTGGAGATTCTGGACGATCATCTGCTTAACGAGGTCCTCAAATAAAGGTGCATTGTTTTGCTGTTGAGGAATATTTTGTTGCTGATGCTGCCTAGGTTGCTATTGTGCAAATGAATTCCCCCATCTCAGGTTAGGATGGTTTCTCCAACCAGGATTGTACCTGTTAGATGACATATCATAGTTGACTTGTGGATTGTATATATTTTCAGCATATGCTTAAGGAGCATCAGCAATTGGATCTTCTTGCAATGTAGGACATGAATTTGAAGGATGCTCTGGAGAAGTGCAAATACCACAGACCACTGCTTGTGTTTTACCTATTGCCAATCTTTTTACTAAAGATGTAAGCTCATCAAGTCTGCCTTCTAAATTCTTGTGGGAAGAAGCTTGAATTTCATTTACACCCCTTGTCAACATTGTTGAATTGCTTCTAGTTGTAAACTGCTGAGAATTAATGGACATGTTCTCAATCAAAGCTTTTCCTGCTTCTGGGGTCTTATCGACAAGTGCTCCCCCACTAACAACATTCGAAATGCTTCTATGAATAGGTAGCAAGCCTTCATAAAAATATTGGATGAGCCATTGTTCAGAAATCTGGTGATGAGGACAGCTAAACACTAATTTCTTGAATCTCTCCCAATACTCATGTAATAATTCCCTGTCAATCTGCCTGATGCCACATATTCCTTTTCTGATTGAAGCAGCTCTTGAGGCTTTCTAGAAAAAATATCTTGAGATTATTCCAACTTGTAACAAAACCTAGTTGAAGGTAGTATAACTAGTCCTTGGCAGCATCTTGGAGTGAAAATCGGAAGGCTCTCAGCTTAATGTGGTCTTCTGTGACTCCTTGAGGCTTCGTGGTAGAACACACAACATGGAATTCCTTCAAGTGTTTTTGGGGATCCTCACCTGCAAGACAATTAAAATTTGGGAGCAAGTGTATTAAACTAGATTTAAGTTCAAATGGTACAGTAACTTCAGGATATGTGATACACAATGCATTATAATTGACATCAGGTGCAGCAAGTTGTCTTAAGGTTCTATTATTTGCATCAACCATATTTTGCAGCAAGTTGTCAATTTCATTATCTGACTAACTCGTTAACACTAGCAACTCATTAAGTCTACGACGTAAATGAATGTCCTATCTATTCAAGTTTCAAGAGAATGCAGATTTACAGAACGAACCCTAGTCATGCATCATGATAAAATGCAGATGATAAAATCACATTATGAAAATTCAACAATGTCCATATACGCTAAATTGAAGTGAAAATCGAAAACCTTATCAAATAAAATCCAAAATATAAAATACTACAAAAAATTTCTAAAAATCAAATAAAGGCAATGCAAATTTTGGAGATTTTTGGAGAATATGAAAAATTCAAAACATCTAAAAAAAAGGTCTAAAGAAGGAAAATTTGAAATTTTGAGCGTCCCTGATTTTGTGGCGAACTTTCGGGGTAATCCGTAGACAGTCCCCTGAAAATCCGTTTTTTTGACTAGCAACGTGCCTAGGAGCTCGCAAACAAGCCTATCTGACTGTAGAGCAACAAAACGCGAGAACAATTGTTAGGAGGTTAGTAATATAAAACTGGTTATAATGTTAATATTGTTATTAGAGAGTCTCCAGCAACGACGCCAATTTGATCCGCTATCGCACACGGGTCAAATACAATTGACAAAATGTAAATAGAGGTAATAACTCGAATAGTTTGGCAAGGACTTCAGATATAATCATAATAACCGAATTGAAAGTTGAAATTAAAAAAGGGGTTTTTTTTTTAGATTTTTGATTTAATAGATGAGCAAAATAATTAATCCACTTATTTGAGTTTCAGACCTATCACAGATTCTATCAATGAGTTTAATTTCTAATTCGTGATTCTATTCTTATTTGATTATAGAATTGATCAAACAAACGTAATCAATCCTATGTGAATTTGGTTCTTTGATTAGATTAAGCATCACAATCATCAAAATATTATAATTAACGATCAAGTGTCACAAAATTATAATTCAATTATATTAGAAACCAAAATCAAATTATGTCAAATAAATTTAATCGATCCTATTGAAATTCAATTTAAGCAATCAAAATATCAATATAATCAAATAAACAAAAATAGAATCATGAATCGAAATTGACACTGTAACCTGAATCTCAAGGTGTTGATGAAACTCTGAACTCGTGGATTAACCTTATAAAATTAGCCTTCCATGAAATTAAAATGAAAACTATTTATTTTTTGTAGCAATCTGAATCCTAATATTTTCGTCTATAGAAAAAAAAACAAAACTTCCAATATATAGTACTCGGTATTGGGCTTTAGGGTTTATGGTTTAAAAACAAGTGACCCGCTAATTAAAATTATTACAAAATTATAGATTAGGTAATCTGCAATTTAGACCCATTAAAGTTTGGCATTAAGCTTTTATTCAAACACAAAAGTTGTAGCTCTAATTTTTAGCTTTCTAACGCTTGCTCGTATGCACCAATCGGATATCCAGAGCTCATGTTATGGCCTATAGAGCGAGCAAGAGTCAAAATATAAATAATAAAATTAAAATGCAAATAATAAAATTATAATTCAATTTTCGACCCAAAGTTTAGAAAATAAGTTAAAAAATATTATTCTAGTTATAAAGAGCTTTTAAAATACCAAACTAAAAAGCTAGAAACATGTACCCAATGCTATGATCAAATATCTCAGAGGATGTCATAAAGCTTTCAAACAATTAACAGATTCAAGATTGTTGACTGAGATAAACAATTCTTAGCAGCTTGTCATTTAAAACCAATACTTCCATTCGAGTCATTGACTATCTTGAGTGTTGGTCTTTTTTATAACAGCGTTCACACTAGAGTGTTGACTTTCTATCAAAGTCATACTATGCAAGCTTGTCACATTTATTAGAGGCAGACGATCATTTGTTTGACATACTTAATAATGGAGCTACCATCATTTGTTTGACATACTTATCAGAGGCAACCGCTCATTTGCTTCATATACTTATCGAAGGTAGAAGATTACTTTCTTGTATTAACGGACTCATCGAGAGCCGCGTGGTGGGAGTGTTGTTCATATACAGTCGGATGCAACTGTAGGTGTTACTTTAGAGTTAATGTGATCTTTGTTTAGAAGTTCTATTTTTTGTTCCAACAAATGATCTAGTTATTATCGGACCAATGATGTTTTCTTTTTCTTTAATGTTTTGACTCAAATATATCAGAATACTTCTTATTTATATATTATGACTTGTTTTAATACCAAACATATTTACTTATTTCTTAAGAGATATATCTTTTTAAATGGTAAAACTCATTAAGAGAAGACTTAAACTATATTTATAAAAAATTAAAAAAAATAAAGAAACTCATGCCATTTCTAGTTCACATGAAATGAATTGAAATATACAATAATAAAACAAAAGAAAAAACTAAACCAAAACCACATGCACAGCCGCACACATACACATACGGTAACACTAACAACACCTTTTTTGGGTAGAAAATATACAAATAACACTTTAAACAAACACACACAAATCAAAAGAATGGGTTGAATCCACCCGAAAAGGAACAAAACACAAACTGAAAAAGTAATAACAAATTAAACAAACTTAGAAGTTCTATTTGTTGAGCAAGAAGTAAATCCACAAGTAGATATGGATGGGACGTGAGACACAGAGAGCGTGAGAAAAGAGGGCTGAGAGAAGAAAAAAAATTACAGAGAAGATCGTGATGGTCGTTATGGTGCTATCTAGTTGGAGAAGATGTTGACTTGTAGAAAAATAGATTTTTGGGTTTCCTCTCTTGTATATTTCCTCTTGTTGTGCTATGAGAAGGAAGTGAGGGATTAACTATTAGAGAAGCTTTCTATGAAATGGGTTAATAGCACTGAAGATAAAGGCTCCTCTCTTTGCTTTACTACATTTTTTGTTCTATTGTGATTTATCCCTCTTTGTAATATTTTCGTGTTACTTTTCATCCCCTTTTTCAAATTTGTTCTTGGTATTTATAGACATGAGAGCTGTTGAATTAGTCTCAAGTGTTGGAAACTTAATGGACAAGAATTGTGCAAAGTTGTGAGACAAACTCCACTGCAAGTCAAGAAGGTAGAAGTCGGCTGCTGCAAAGTGGATGTGATGATACAACACCAACTTTAGCATAGTCGCAAAGATGGACTCCTTTTCTTCCAATTTCCATTTTTAATATTTAATTTAAAAAAAAACAAATCAATTATAAAATAAGGAAGTGCTTCGAATTTTTTAAGAAATTGTCCTCTAGCCATTGAAGTATTTTAAAACGAAATTGTCCAAAAAATGGTAAAATTGAGTATCGACATAGATGTCACGGTACTTTTTATATAGAGATATGAGACACAAATACCCAATTTGAATAAATAGTTGTAAGCTAGCGCATGGCCTTTTATGAATGTAATTTTTTAAGAAAAGAAAATAATAACTTAAAAACACTATATTATATAATATTTACTCGAAAACAAAGAAAAACGCTGATTTAAAAATATAAATTAAAAAATGATATTCTTTTTTTTCTTAATAATGTTAATGTCCCCAATTTTAAATTTTTCTTTTTCCATTAATAAAATTTAACTTAAAAAAAAGATCATCGCCTTATTATAGTTTTTAACAATCACTAATTATAATTGATTGCTTATTTTATTTTATTTATAACTGAAAATACTGCATAATAAACCAACCTAACAAGGTGTTACAATTGCAAAAAAAACGTCGTGATGCCAAGGTTCGATTTTTGTTCCACTAATGTTTTGTTGCGTTAGTCATCACCTTCACAATGGTTGAGCTATTTTTCCTTATAATCCCAAGACCTCATATACTCCGTTTGCCCGGCTAGGAGTGGCTCCACCACAATGGATTCACTTATGCATGATTTGAAACATATGTACATTTTCTATTAAAAAATTATAGTCCCCAACTGTTCAACTCTAACACATCCTATACTAAACATTTATAATGAAGTCAAGTCCCAATAATATTCGTTTACGATTGAGATGGCTGAGATATCTAACAAATTTATGTAGCATGTATGAGTTAGAAATCCCACATTATTTAAAAAAATGAAGATTGATTAACATATAAGTGAGATGACCCATAAACCTAACTCCTTAAGGTTTTAAGTTAAGATGTGGTGAACTCACTTATATGGTTATTCTTGTCCCAATGTGAGTGATCACTTTAACTCCTCTCATGACCCAAAAACAACATGGATAGATTTTGGATTTGTTAAGGTATACTCCTACACAAAATTTAGGGCCTTTTTCTTCCACAATCATTAGGTTTGACACTTCTTTGTTAAATAATAAATACATAAGTTTTTCTAGCTAATCAACCCTTCCGTACCATAGTCTAGATTAGTAGTTCTCTAGAATGTTTTCAAATGGTAACCATTTCATCAAGAAAGTATTGACATAAAAAAAGAGGGACATGAATACCCATTGATGATGTAAACAAGACAACCTTTGTGAATTGGCATTGTTGAAAAAATGGTTCTTTACTTTCGCTACCTCAATGACATATGGGAAAAATCTAGTCTAGTTGAACACCTTTCTTTCTCAAGTTTGAACTTGTAGTTAGAATATCCTTGCAACTCTCCAAGAAATTTATTATTTTGTTGATTAAAGTTACCAATCAATTTCCATCCAAGTCTTTTTTCTATTGTCTTTTCCTCGCACAAAAGGTGGTATGCTGATCTCAAAGGAACTTGTCGTCTCTCTCCTAGTGAAATATGATTAAAGTATCTTTTGAGGAATATGGGAATGGGTATGTTGACAATTTAATTTGTAACATTGAAGGAAATTTTTTAATTTGAAAACAAACATCCCTCTTCCATTTGAGTTGTTCCATGGACGGTAAGGGTTTCAAACCATTGTCTCCTTCTCCTTAGTGGTGATGGGGATATTGATTTTGAAATTTGATTGGTCGTGCAACCAATTGTCAGACCAAATTTTAGTCTTTTTACAATCTCTAGACCAGATTTTAGTTTTCTTACAATCTTCAATAATCTACCTCATTCCTTTCTCAATTATCCTCCTTGCTTCCAATACTACTTCTCCATGCAAAACATAGTCTGTAACCATACTGAAACATCCATAAAAATCCCTATCGGAGTAGTATCTACTCTTTACAAATAATCTTTGAGCGGGAAACCCTTACCATTAACCATTCTCTAATAGTGTTTACAAAGGAGAGCTATGTTAAACTCACTAAAAACTTTAAATCCCATTCATCTTCTTCATTTATCCTATGACAATTTTTAGCACTTTCCCCAGCCTCACATATTTTCTTGTAAAATATTAAATAAATTGGGTCAGATGTATACCTCAATTTTGTTTGTGCCATTAATTTAAAAAAAAAAAAATACGCGTTTGATTTTAATGTTGCATAATTATTATTTCCTGAAAAAAGGTTCAAAAGAAGGAAAGAAAAAATCATAGGAAATTAATAATTGGGCTATAGTTGACCACATATTAACTCATAGTGGGTCACAATTGGCTTAATAGTAGTGAAAGCCCAAACTGTGTATCTAAGCAATATCATAGCTTTTGTCATTTCGCCTATGATTCCTGCCTCTATTCCTTGTTACCTCTATTATTGTTACCTCTAGTTCTGGTCGCCTCTAGTTCTGGTTGCCTCTAGTTCTTGGTTGCATTTAGTTCTGATTGTCTTTATTCTTGGTTGTCTCTAGTTCTAGTTTGCATTTGTTCTGGTTGCCTTTGATTCTAGTTGCTTCTAGTCTTGTCGTCTTTGGTTTTGACTGTCTTCGGTTCCAAGTTGCCTTTTGTTCTGGTTGCCTCTATTTGGTAGCCTCTAGTTCTGATTGGCCTCTGTTTCTGTTTCTATTGCCTTTGGTTCCTGGTTGCCTCTGGTTCCTAGTTGTCTCTGGTTTGTGGTTTGCTCTAGTTCTAATTTGCTCTGGTTTTTGGTTGTCTGTGGTTCTGGTTGTTTATGATTTTGGTTGCATCTAGTTTTGATTTTCTCTAGTTTTTTTTTTTTGCAACAGTAACACTCCCTTTCATCTTTTTCAGCCTCTTTACTTTTCATGTAATTAAAAAGTGCATCATCTATATTCTATATTTACCTTTTCAAATCAATTTTTTTTTTTTGCAGAAACAAGGAATAATCCATAACTCATTTATTTAATGGATACACACGATTCATCATTTTAGTCTACAAATTGCGAGAGTGAAAATCAAAAAGAGAAAAGTTTTTTTTTCATTTATTATAACTCGATGAGTTTGTTAGTAAGTGATGAGTTATACAAGATCACGCTTCAGTCAAAAACAAGTGCAAATACCAATCAACAGCAATCAAAGAAGTGTAATAAGATATTCAATTTTTGTTGATAACTATTTTTAAACTCATCTATGTAATAATTTTATAATTTCTTAGTGTTAAACTTAATTTGAATGTTTTAATTTTATTTTTTATTCTTGATGGTTTTCTTATGTCTTCTTCACTCACAACTATAATTAATCAGTAGATAAAGTAATAAGAACAAACCATTTTTATTAAAAAATAACCCAAAACAAAGAGAAATAGAAAGAAAAAACTCACCTTTGTGGCACCACCGGCCCACCCCTTGAAACAAAACACGTATTTCGTTTTGGGTCTAACTATAGTTAGGTTTTGGGCTATAAAGAATCAATTATAAGGTTTGTGTATCATTTAACAAATTTTTTTTTTTCTTTTTTTTTCTGTGAATAAAAAATGTAACGTTCTATTCTTTGGTGATATTAATAATTGTTATTATTCCCTGTATTAAGTATTGGGCTAAATACCACCAGTAATGAATTATATATAGCATATAAATTATATATTATGCATTGTAAAAAAGAAATAAATTTATAGTAAGTTAACATAATTTTGCACATCTAAGTAAACATATTTGATTTAACTGTACTTAACGAACTACGTAATTTGATTTCTCCATCGTACATGAAGATACTTAGGAGCAAAATTGCACCTTTGCAACATAATAACAACTTTTGTCAAACATATAAACTTTTTTTCTCTATATTTTTAAATACCACTTTTATCCTCTGATTTTTTTTCCCTAAAAAAGGATTATATTGTATTTAAAAAGAAGAAATAAATTTAAATAGTTGACATTAATTTGCACATTAGGTAGCCATATTAATGGATATTGTGTTAGACCATAATTTAAAGTATACCTTTATGTATTTTTTTTGTGTATTTTGGATTTTGGCTCGGAGTCTTTTAGCCAAGTTATAAATATTGCGAGTTTATATGATCAAAAAGATATTTTTATGCCGATTAAAAGTACTCGTCGATAAATAAATTAAATTAAGTGCGGTAATCCTTTACGGAGAATTTAATGCCCTTATGGTGAGGATGGTAATTTAATAAATATCTAGATTGTGAGATATTTGTTACAAAACTACAATGAATATAATAAATACATATATATATATATATATATATATATATATAATATATATATATATAATATATGCTTTGTGTGAGGAATAGAAAGAAAAGAAATAGAAAGGAAGGAAAAAGTGAGAAGGAAAAGGAAAGAAAGAAAAGAATCAAATCCATCTTCTTCCTCGCGTGACCCTCATTCTTCCATTTTCTTCCATCTTCTTTCATTTTCATTTTCGCTTCTTCCTTTGTTCAGATAGAAACCCAAGGTTGGGTGATGGATAGGACAAGGATTCTCAACTTTCACTCTTCCTCGTTGATTCGAAAACGAAGAAAAACGTGTTAGGATTTAAAACCGTCAAACACAACTCGTGTTTCCACTAGATCTAAGCTTCGTTTTGCGAAGAGATACGAGGGAAAAGTTTTTCACTACCACGCTACGGTGCCTAGGACCAACTTGATGAGCGACGTTGCGAGCGGCGATTTTAACGCATTTTACTCGCGGTACCGAATAATCAAACGGTCAAGCTAACGGAAGGTAAGGGCTTCTTCCAAACTTTTAGTTTGCATTTAGGACTTCATCTTGTGATTGCTGTGGGAAAAGGATTTTGTTAGGTTAGGTGTGATAAGGTAAATCTTAGAGTTAGGTTTTGGTTATATTGATGAATGTTCGTTGAAAATGAATTTAAACTCATTTATGTAGATTTTGAGTAATGAACTTTGTTGCGTTTGCAGTGGTGGAATGTGTTGATTTTGTGTCTCGTCGTATCTTGACATGTTCTTAATTAATACTGATGGAATTTGTTGTGTGTCATGGTTGGATTCTGCGGAGAAATTGAATTGATGTGTTTTGGTATGATGTTGTGGATTGGATCTGCTAATAGGTTTGAGTTGTTTTGTGTGGAATTTTGAAAACCATAGAGTTAAACGAGTATTAAGAATGGGGAATCTCTTTAATGTCTACGTTTACTCAATGTTGGCGTGAAAACCATTAGAGTTAAACGAGTATTAAAAATGGGGAATCTTTTAATATCGCGGTTTACTTAATATTGTTTTGGAAAATCGTTTAAGTTA
>PGWS01016836.1:0-10421 GCA_002896235.1 Cicer reticulatum
TTACATATTTATTTTACAACTCAATTTTGTTATATGTTATTATTATTTTCATTATTTAGTACAACTACAAAACGAAGATAATAATATAAATTGTCATATAAATATGTAATTATTACTTTATTTGACAACTCTATTTTATTATATGATACTATTATCTTCGTCATGTAGTTGTACTTTATAACGAAGATAATAGAAACATATAATAAAATATAGTTATCTAATCAAGTAATAATAGCATATTTATTTGACAACTCTATTTTGTTATATATTGTTATTATCTTTGTTTTATAGTTTTAGTTCATATCCAGGACGATAATAACATATATAAAATAGAGTTTTCAAATAAATATGTAATTATTTGTTTATTTGACAACTCATTTTTGTTCTATGTTATTATTATCACCGTTTTATAGTTCTACGTCATAATTAAGAAAATAATAACATATAATAAAATAGAGTTGTCAAACAAATAAGTTATAACTAAGTAAATAATAATATATAACAAAATAGAGTTGTCAAATAAAGTAATAATTACATTTTTATTTGACAACTCAATTTTCTTATATGTTTTTATTATTTTTGTTTTATAATTGTACTAAATAACGAAAATAATAATAACATATAACAAAATCGAGTTGTAAATTAAATTCAAAACGAAGATAATAATAATATAATAAAATAGTGTGGTCAAATAAATATTTAAGTATTTTATTTTTGACAACTTTATTTTATTTAATGTTATTATTATCTTCGTTTTTTGATTTTATTTCATTACAAAGATAATAGTAACATATAATAAATTAGAGTTGTCAAATAACATAATAATTACTTATTTATTTTACAACTCAATTTTGTTATATGTTATTATTTTCGTTATGAAGTAAAATTATAAAATGAAGATAATAATGACATATAATAAAATAGAGTTGTCAATTAAATATGTAACTATTAATTTATTGGATAATTCTATTTTATCATATGTTATTATTATCTTTCTTTTTAAAGTTGACTGCAATAACACAGATATGTTTATAATAACAGTATTAATAAAATAGCCGTGTCAAACAGATAATGTATTTATTATTACGCTGTATTTAACAACTCTATTTATTATATATTGTTTAACATTTGTCTGTCTAGAGGAAGTAATACTAGTATATACTGAAAAATAATAATAACATACACTAAAAATAGAGTTGTCTGCAAATACAAAGTAATAAGTTACAATTTATTTGATCATAACTTCATTCTCTAATATTTATATGTTATTTATTATCTTTCTGTGATATATGTAGTAAAGAGACTCAATTAAACCGAAGATTAATAATCATATTTATCAATAACATAGTAGTTTCAAATATAAACAATAATTAGAATTATTATAGCGACAACTTTATTAGACAACTCTATGTTATAATAAATATTATTATTATATTCTTTAGTAGTTCTACTCATAATCCATTAGGATATAATATCAATAACACATAATATAAAGAGAATAGAGTTGGTAAATACAGATTAATATATTCAAGCCTGGTATTTTGATCAACTTCATATGTTTGTATATATTTTTTCTTCCTCTATTATTATCTATAACTACAAAAACGAAGATAATAATAACATATAATAAAATAGATTTGTCAAATAAATTAATTTTGACATATTTATTTGACAACTCAATTTTGTTATATGTTATTATTATCTTTGTTATTAAGTTCAACTACAAAACGAAGATAATAATAACATTATTAATGAAGATTAGAATAAGATATAATAAAATATTATTTTCAAATAAAGTTATAATTACATCTTTATTTGACAACTATATTTAGTTATATGTTATTATTATGATCGTTTTGTAGTAATATTTTACAATGAAGATAACCCTATATACTATAACCCGAACCTCAAACCCAAAACCTTAAACCTTAAATCCTAAACTTTAACTCTAAACACTAAACCCAAAATCCTGAACCTTAATCCCTAAACGTGATTTCTTATACCCTAAACACCCAAACACACTGAACCCTAATAAAGTAAAGATGTAATTATTAAGTAATAACATATTTATTTGACAAAGATGTAATTATAAAGTAATACTATAAAATGAAGATAATAATAACATAAATTAAATTAGAGTTTTCAAATAAAGTAATAATTACATATTTATTTGACAACTCTATTTTATTATATGTTACGGATTTTAGTCCATTTTTTGTCGGGTGGTACAAAAATCACCCAAAAAGTCCAGATGAAAATGAGCAGCGGGAGAGACTTTTAGCACGCTTCTCCTAAATTTATAATTGTGTTTTGGGTTAGATTTCAAACACTAGCCATCGTCTGGTCAGAAAATACAAATTTTAGTCCATTTTTGTCGGGAGATACCAAAATCGCCCGAAAAGTCTAGATGAAATAGAGGACCATGAGACCCTTATAGCATTCTTCTCCTAAATTTATAACTCTATTACAGTTTCTATGTTAGATTTCAAACACTAACCATCGTTTGGTCTGAAGCTACAGACTTTGGTCCATTTTTGTTGGGTGGTACAAAAATTGCCAGAAATGTCCAGATGAAATCGAGGACGGGGAGCTTTAAAACTGTTTTTCAGCTCTCTAGCGCCCAATTATAACACTAGCATGTCTAGTCCGACAAATATGAATTTCTGTCCATTTTTGTCGGGGAGACCCTTAATAGATTCTTCTCCAAAATTATAATTATGTTCGCGTCCGCATCAAAATTCAAACACTAACCACGTCTGATCCGAAAATATAGATTTTTAGTCCATTTTTGTCGAGCGTACGAAAATCGCACCAAAAGTGCACAAAAATCGAGGACGAGAGACCCTTAAAGCATTCTTATCAAAAATTTGATACTGTTGTTCAGTTATGGGTCAAATTTCAAACACTAGCCATAGTCTTGTCAAAAAATACAAATTTGATTCATTTTAGTCGAGTGGTACGAAATCACCCGAAATACCAGATAAAATTCATCACCGGAGACCCTTACAACATTTTCTCCTAAAATATAACAGATGTTTCAGATTGCCGAGTCACGGATTTCCAAACACTAGCCATCGTCCTGGTCCGAAAATATAGATTTTGGTCTATTTTTGTCAAGGGTACGAAAATCATCCGAAAAGTGTAGATGAAATCGACGACCGAGAGACCCTTATAGCATCTTCTTCTAAATTATAACTGTATTCTGTGTTCCATGTCTGATTTCAAACATTAGCCATCGTCAGGCGTCCGAAAATATAGATTTTTGGTCATATTTTGTCAAGGTAACGAATAGCGTCCGAAAGTCTACATGAAATCGACGACAGAGAGACCCTCTATAGCATCTTCTTCTAAATATTTATAATTGTATTTCGTGGTCCATGTCCATTCAAACACTAGCCATCGTCTGGTCGAAAATATAGATTTTTGTTTATTTTTGCCAAGGGGTACGAAAATCATCCGAAAAGTCTAGATGAAATCGCGACGAGAGACCTTATAGCATTTGTATATAAACTTATAATTGTATTTCGTGTTCCATGTCCGATTTCAAAACACTAACCATCGTCTGGTCCGAAAATACGGATTTCAATCCATTTTGTCTAGCGGTATGCAAATCGCCAAAAATTTTAACTATGTTTCACTTCCGCGTCAAATTTCAAAACACTAGCCCTATCTGGTCTAGAAATACGTATTTCAGTCAATTTAGTCGGGTGGTTACGAAAATCGCCGAAAAGTCCAGATGAAATCGAGGACCGAGAGAAACTTATAACATTCTTGCTCTAAATTATAAATAATGTTTTCAGGTTCCGCTTCAGATTTCAACACTGCCACATCCTTTTCGAAAATACGGAGTTCAGTCCTTTTTTTGATGGTACGAAAATCGCCTGAAAAGTCTAGATGAAATCGTAATGATCGGAAACCCTTATAGCATTCTTCTCAAGATTTATAATGTGTGCTTCGGGCCACTTCCTCATCATCATATTCAAACACTAGCCATCGTTTTCCGAGAGACCTCGTATTAGCATTGTTCTTCTAAATTTATAATGTGTTTCGGTTTCACGTAGATTTAAAAACACTAACCATCGTCTTGTTCGAAAATACAGATTTCGGTCCATTTTAGTTGGGTGGTACGAAAGTCTCCCGAAAAGTGCAGATGAAATCGAGGACCGGGAGACCCTTATAGCATTCTTCTCCAAAATTTATAACTGTGTTTTGAGTTTCGCGCTAGATTTCAAACACTAGCCCAAGTTAGGTCCGAAAATACATATTTTAGTCCTTTTTTATCGAAGGGTACGAAAATCGCCGGAAAAGTCCAGATGAAATTTAGTACCGAGAGACCCTTATAGCATTCTTCTCCAAAATTTATAACTGTGTTTTGGGTTTTGCGCCAGATTTAAAACACTAGCCCAAGTATGGTCCGAAAATACATATTTTAGTCCCTTTTTGTCGAGGTGTACGAAAATCGCCCAAAAAGTCCAGATGAAATTGAGGACCAAGAGACCCTTATAGCATTTTTCTCCTAATTTATGATAACGTGTTCCGAGTTCCGCTGCGATTTCAAACACTAGCCTTGGTTTTGTTCAAATACGAATTTCGGTTCTAGTCTTCAGTACGTGGTATGAAATCACCCGAAAATACCAGATAAAATCGAGGACTAGCGACCCTTATAGCATTGCTTCTCCTATATAACAATGATTTGGATTCTGAAGTGCTATTCTCAAAACTAAGCATCTCTTGTCGAAAATATAGATTTTTGTCCATTTGCTTTGTCGAGGGTTACGAAAATCGCCTGAAAATCCTCATGACATCGACGACCGAGATAACCTGTTATTATCATTCTCCTTCTAAATTTTTTATTGTATTTCGGGTTCCATGTCAATTTCAAGACACTAGCCATCGTTCTAGTCCAAAAATAAAGATTTCAATCCATTTTAGTCTCAGTGTGGTATGAAAATCGTCCGAAATCAAGATGAAATCGAGACCATGAGACCCTTACAGCATTCTCTCCAAAATTTATAACTGATTTCAGGGTCCCGCATCAATTACAACACACTAGCCCTCGTCTGTTCTGGGAAATACTGATTTCAGTCATTTTTGTTCAGGTGGTTGAATGTCGCCCGAAAAGTCTAGATGAAATCGAGGACTGGGAAACCCTTATGGCATATTATACAAATTTATAACTATGTATCGGGTCATGTAAGTCATGAGCTTCCCTGATCATGGTTTTTGATTTAATCCCAAACATACAATACATATGAAGTCATTATGGAGGAATCAACCAAATTTGGAGGATTAATTGCCCTGAATCATGTGTTTTTGATTTAATTCCCAAACAGACCACTATACACTTGGAACAAAAGCTTGTAACTCAAGATCAACCACAATTTGGAGGATATGCTTGAGAAGATGCAAATATGTATAGTGTAGCATTAGTTGGTCATATTAGTTATTTTAGTGGACTAATCACTATAGTTTCATACTTAAATATTTGCCAAAGAAGTAAATCAATCCACTAATAAGATCAATTGATAATCAATGGGATTCGATTGTCTGACTCAGAACAAGAGTTTTTACAACGTAAAGTCGATTGGGAAATCATTACTTAAGTATTAATAAGATCTGAGTTATGAGCTTAATCCAATCAATGGACAATCGATTGGGACATCAAGTTGATGGTAATCGATTTGTGATACACAGAACAACCACTTACTGAATAACGTCGATTGGCAAATCGCACTTGTCTGAAATAAGCTTTTCTCAGGATATAAGTTCTGTGTCATCACACCAACATCGATTGAACAATCAATTGAATTATGTTTATTTAAACTACAAGTTTTGTGGTAATCGATTGAAGTTAATCCATTTATCAGAACACATTGAATAAAATCATTGCACATCGATTTTGACAATAGCTGAGGTTCTGTATACAGCACAATCAATTGACCGAATCGATGAAGCTAAATGTTTAAGTTCACGAGGGAAGAATCAGTCATGCCAAATCGATTAGGACTATGATATATACATCGGACTGAGCAATCGATGTTGTTGTTCTCGTCTTTGAACAAAACACCTATAATTCTCACATTACTCAACGATTCTGATATAATCATAGTATCAGTTTCTGATTTACCTGTATTAAAAAACATCGATTGCAAATCGCATACATGCTCTATATTTTCAAGATTCAGAAAAACAAGACACGCGAAAATCGATTGGGCAATCGATTAGGCTGGTTTTAGGACTTTTATAAAAATCGATTGAGCAACGATTGTCCTGATGTTTTCTCTATACTTACTATATGCTGATTCAATCACATTACCAAAACATTGTTACACATTTCTAACAACCAATACCACTAAATTGAAATAATATGAATTTCATCACACAAAACATACTCATTTGGCACAAATCATTGTGTTGAAATTATCATATTGTGATTGAGTCAAATTATATTATTGTAAGGCCGGCTATATTATTCTCTTTTGTAAAAACAATCTGTAAAGAAAGTTCTGGAAATCCAAGTAGTTGTAAACTGATGACTATCTTGTTGGGCGTTGTGTTTCAGCAAGAAGAAGTCTCATCTTGATCTGTGAGAGTTTGGGCGAGAACTCCAGGGATAAGGTGGCATAGTAGTAGAGCGAGTGAGTTGATAGATAGGCCTAAGTGTGAGCTGGACAACCTCTAAAACAACTCAGTCATCTATTGGACCTTTAGGCTGGAAATCTGGTTTAGATTTCAGAGACTGGATGTAGGCTATCAAACTAAGTAGCCTGAACCAGTATAAATTCTTGTGCACGTTTTTCTCTTATCCTTTTCCTTTATTTTGATATTGCTTGAATGCTTTATCTTGAATGTTGTATCAGGACAATTTCTGTCTTGATTAATATTCTGGATAGCAGTTGGACATGTACTCTTATATTGATATTCGATGCAACTGTGAATCTTGTTCCTAATAAATTCCGAACCGATTTATTGGTTAATCTGGATTAGTAATCTTGTAAGATTAGAAATACATTCTCATATATTTTTTAAACATAATAGAGTGCATAAATTTCCTACAATAGGAATCAAGATGCCTTGATCTTTAGAGTAACTGTTCATTTAAGATAAAATGACCTCTGTAGAATTTCTGGGAGAAGGTGCATCCTTGGCAAGGCCCCCTACATTTAATGGGGCTGCCTACATGTATTGGAAAGAGAGGATGTTTATTTTTCTTGAAGCATGTAGTCTTGATATTCTAGAAGCAGTAATAGATGGTCCTTTTGTGCCAACCATAGCTGGCACAAGTGATTCATCAATCACAAAACCCAGATGAGATTGGTCTGAGGATGACAAGAAAAAGGTTGGATACAATGCTAAGGCTAAAAACATTATTACCTCTGCTTTAAGCGCTGACGAATTTTTCAGGGTGTCTAACTGCAAAACTGCCAAGGAGATGTGGGACCCATTGCAACAAACGCATGAAGGAACAACAGATTTAAAAAGGGTCTGAATCAACACGCTAATGCATGAGTATGAGTTGTTCAACATGAAGAAAGATGAATTCGTTATTGATATGCAGACAATATTTACTCACATAGTCAATAATCTAAATGCTCTTGGTAAGGTGATTGACAATGAGCAGCAAATTAGCATGGTGATGAGGTGCTTGACCAGAGAGTGGCAGCGAAAGATCAGTGCATAGCAGAATTCAAAGACCTTGGTAGCATGTCAATTGCTACACTATTTGAAACTTAGAGAGCTGAGATGGACCATTCTGCATACACTTATGAGTGAGCGCTGAACAGACTGACAGAAAAAGAAAAGGGTTGTCTCTTAAATCCAAAGCACATTCAAACAAAGTCTGAACAATCAGAGATCTGCACTGACGAGTCAAACAGTGAGCGAGACCGACTGAATAATTCAGAAATTGGATTACTTGTCAGAAATTCATAAGTGTGAAAGAAGATAGCAACGATCAAGAAAACCCTTAAGTCAAGACACATGACAACAGAAACTGCTTTGAGTGTGGAGAAGACAGGACATATAAAAATCTGAGTGGTCCAATTGCAAACACAGAATAAGCTTAAACTTCAAAGCTAAAGGCAATCAACCACACGCATCTCCTAAGGACACGAGTAAAAGCTACATAGCCTAGAACGATAATGATGAAGAGTCATCTGCACCTTCTTATGATGAATTACATGACGCATTTAATGAACTACATGATGAATATGTTAATGTAATCAAACAGTTAATTAGCACTAAGAAACTGTTAGAAGAAAAGTGCATGCTTTATGAAGATATTAAGTTGAAACATGAGTCTCCTAAAGACACAAATGAAAATATGAAAAAGGAAACTTATGCACTGAAATGTGATTTAGAAAAGTTCAATAGTGGTAAAAATAATTTATATATGCTTCTTGGAAACCAAAGAAATCTAAATGTAAAATCTGGACTTGGCTATAGACAAAACAAGAATGTTAAATAAATCAGAAGTTTGTTAGATCTAAGCATATGCATGATATCTTCACTAAACGAAATCAGAATTCATTCTTTGCTGTTTTATGTCACTTTTGCTGTAAAAAGGGTCATATGGTTTTTAATTGTAAACTGAAAAAACTGGCTAACAGTGGATGGAAACAGATTTGGAAAGTAAAGACACCAGTGTTTGAAACTAACCCTCTAGACCCATTGCTGAATGGGTACCTAAAACCAAAATTAATTACATTTGTCGATATCTTGACATCCAATGACTCATTCCATGGTTACCTAGACAGATGGAATTCCAAGCAGTATGACTGGATGACAAGTCGCAGTTTGTTGTCTCTAACTTAAAGATCGGTGGATTCTGTTAAATATGGTAGCAATAACATAGGTTAATGATACTCGGTAGTATTGGAGACATAGGAACAACTGACTACAGGTGATTAAAGAGGTTCTTTATGTAAAAGGGATTAAAGCACAATTTGATTATATAAGTCAACTCTGTGATAAGGGATCCAGGTTGCTGTTACAATCGTCAGTCTGTATAATTGAGCACAAGGAGAATAAAGACATAAGTTATGTAGGACAGAATCCAATAAACAATACCATGCTTGATTTAATGCTGCCTGCTAGTACTCCTTGCGCTTATTATCCAATTCTGATGGAAAACTGTTATGGCATAAGAAAAGTGGCTCATATACATATGGACCATCTGAACAAACTAGTTAGTAAACAGTTAGTTCTAGGACTCCCAAATAGAAAGTTCACTAAGGATAAGTTGTGTGATTCCTATGAGAAGAGTAAGCTAGTTAAGTCATCCTTTCCCCCAATAGATTTAGTTCAAACTAATAAGGTTTTACAATTGATACATATGGACCTGTTTGGTCCATCTCAAGTTAGAAGCTTTGAGGAAACTTGTATGGTTATGTGTTAGTAGATAATTACTCTAGGTATTCTTGGACATTTTTTCTGACTCGCAAGAGTGAGTCCTTCTCTATTTTCAAAAGATTTGCAAATTTAATTCAAAATGAGAAGAACTAGAAAATAATCTCCATCAAAAGTGATCATGGTGGAGAATTCCAAAATGATTCCTTTAATACCTACTGTTAACAAAATGGAATTCACCATATATACTCAGCCCCTAGAACTCCACAACAAAATGGAGTTGTAGAAAGGAAGAATAGGTCTTTAGAGGAACTAGCTAGAACTATGATTAAAGACTCAAATCTTCCTAAGTATTTTTGGGCTGATGTTATAAACACTGCCACACATGTAGTGAATAGAGTTCTTATAAGGCCAATACTTAGAAAAACTCCCTATGAGTTATACAAGGGTAGAAAACCAAACATCTCTTACTTTAGGGTCTTTGGATGCAAGTGCTTTGTATTAAACAATGGCAAAGAACACCTAGGAAAGTTTGATCCTAAGGCAGATGAGGGTATTTTTCTAGGTTATTCCCAATCTAGTAAGGCCTATAGAATCTACAATAAAAGAACCAAAACTACAGAGGAATCTGTTCATGTCAAATTTGACGAACTGTTTGCTGAAAACTTGAACATCACTCCTCCTATAGTTGGTGATTCTTTAGATGATATTGTAGAATCTGAACCAATAGAACCTAATGAACCAATACCTCCAAACAACTTTGATTGTGTAGAACCTATTAGGGAACATGATTTACCAAAGGAATGGAAGTTTAACAAAAACCATCCCATTGACAACATCATAGGAGAGATCTCTAAAGGAGTGACAACTAGAAAAACCCTTAGACACTTTTGCAAATTCACAGCCTTTGTATATCAAGTAGAACCCAAAAACATAACTGAAGCTCTTATGGACCATGACCGGATAGTTTCCATGCAAGAAGAGCTCAATCAGTTTGAAAGAAACAAAGTGTGGATTATAGTCCCTAAACTAGAAGATAAACATGTCATAGGAACTAGATGGGTGTTTAGAAA
>PGWS01016837.1:0-16152 GCA_002896235.1 Cicer reticulatum
CTCAATTTTATTATATGTTATTATTATATTCGTTATGTAGCAAAAAAATAAAACGAAGATAATAATAACATATAATAAAATAGTGTTTTCAAATAAAGTAATAATTACTTATTTATTAGACAACTCTATTTTATTAAATATTAATTTTATCTTCGTTTTGTAGTTCTACTCAATAACCAAGATAACAATAACATATAATAAAATAGAGTTGTTAAATAAATTAATTATTTCATATTTATTTGACAACTCAATTTTGTTATATTTTATTATTATCTTTATTATTAAGTATAACTACAAAACGAAGATAATAATAACATATAATAAAATAGATTTGTCAAATAAATTAATTTTGACATATTTATTTGACAACTCAATTTTGTTATATGTTATTATTATCTTTGTTATTAAGTTCAACTACAAAACGAAGATAATAATAACATTATTAATGAAGATTAGAATAAGATATAATAAAATATTATTTTCAAATAAAGTTATAATTACATCTTTATTTGACAACTATATTTAGTTATATGTTATTATTATGATCGTTTTGTAGTAATATTTTACAATGAAGATAACCCTATATACTATAACCCGAACCTCAAACCCAAAACCTTAAACCTTAAATCCTAAACTTTAACTCTAAACACTAAACCCAAAATCCTGAACCTTAATCCCTAAACGTGATTTCTTATACCCTAAACACCCAAACACACTGAACCCTAATAAAGTAAAGATGTAATTATTAAGTAATAACATATTTATTTGACAAAGATGTAATTATAAAGTAATACTATAAAATGAAGATAATAATAACATAAATTAAATTAGAGTTTTCAAATAAAGTAATAATTACATATTTATTTGACAACTCTATTTTATTATATGTTACGGATTTTAGTCCATTTTTGTCGGGTGGTACAAAAATCACCCAAAAAGTCCAGATGAAAATGAGCAGCGGGAGAGACTTTTAGCACGCTTCTCCTAAATTTATAATTGTGTTTTGGGTTAGATTTCAAACACTAGCCATCGTCTGGTCAGAAAATACAAATTTTAGTCCATTTTTGTCGGGAGATACCAAAATCGCCCGAAAAGTCTAGATGAAATAGAGGACCATGAGACCCTTATAGCATTCTTCTCCTAAATTTATAACTCTATTACAGTTTCTATGTTAGATTTCAAACACTAACCATCGTTTGGTCTGAAGCTACAGACTTTGGTCCATTTTTGTTGGGTGGTACAAAAATTGCCAGAAATGTCCAGATGAAATCGAGGACGGGGAGCTTTAAAACTGTTTTTCAGGCTCTGCGCCCAATTATAAACACTAGCCATGGTCTAGTCCGAAAATATGAATTTCTGTCCATTTTTGTCGGGAGACCCTAATAGCATTCTTCTCCAAAATTTATAATTATGTTTCGGGTTCCGCATCAAAATTCAAACACTAACCATCGTCTGATCCGAAAATATAGATTTTAGTCCATTTTTGTCGAGCGGTACGAAAATCGCACCAAAAGTGCACATAAAATCGAGGACCGAGAGACCCTTAAAGCATTCTTCTCAAAAATTTATTACTGTGTTTCAGGTTATGGGTCAAATTTCAAACACTAGCCATAGTCTTGTTCAAAAATACGAAATTTGATTCATTTTAGTCGGGTGGTACGAAAATCACCCGAAAATACCAGATAAAATCGATGACCGGGAGACCCTTACAACATTTTTCTCCTAAAAATATAACAGTGTTTCAGATTCCGAGTCAGATTTTCAAACACTAGCCATCGTCTGGTCCGAAAATATAGATTTTGGTCTATTTTTGTCAAGGGGTACGAAAATCATCCGAAAAGTGTAGATGAAATCGACGACCGAGAGACCCTTATAGCATTCTTCTTCTAAATTTATAACTGTATTTCGTGTTCCATGTCTGATTTCAAACATTAGCCATCGTCAGGTCCGAAAATATAGATTTTGGTCTATTTTGTCAAGGGGTACGAATATCGTCCGAAAATTACATGAAATCGACGACAGAGAGACCCTTATAGCTTCTTCTTTATTTATAATTGTATTTCGTGTTTCCATGTCCGATTTCAAACACTAGCATGCGTCCTGGTCGAAATATTAGATTTTGGTTTATTTTTGCAGGGGTACGAAAATCATCCGAAAAGTCTAGATGAAATCGACGACGAGAGACCCTTATAGCATTTGATTATAAACTTATAATTGTATCGTGTTCCCTGTCCGATTTCAAACACTAACCATCGTCTGGTCCGAAATACGGATTTCAATCATTTTAGTTAGCGGTATGAAATCGCCAAAAATTTTAACTATGTTTTCAGCTTCCGCTCAAATTTCAACCACCCTCATCTGGTCTAGAAATACGGATTTCAGTCAATTTTTAGTCGGTTGGTGGTACGAAAATCGCCCGAAAAGTCCAGATGAAACGAGGACCGAGAGAAACTTTATAACATTCTTTCTCTAAATTTATAACGTGTTTCAGGTTCCGCTTCAGATTTCAAACACTAGCCACAGTCCTTTTCGAAAATACGGATTTCAGTCCTTTTTTGTTGATGGTACGAAAATCGCCTGAAAAGTCTAGATGAAATCGATGATCGGGAAACCCTTATAGCATTCTTCTCCAAGATTTATAATTGTGCTTCGGGTTCCTCATCATATTTCAAACACTAGCCATCGTTTGGTCCGAGAGACCCTTATAGCATTGTTCTTCTAAATTTATAATTGTGTTTCGGGTTTCACGTTAGATTTAAAACACTAACCATCGTCTTGTTCGAAAATACAGATTTCGGTCCATTTTAGTTGGGTGGTACGAAAGTCTCCCGAAAAGTGCAGATGAAATCGAGGACCGGGAGACCCTTATAGCATTCTTCTCCAAAATTTATAACTGTGTTTTGAGTTTCGCGCTAGATTTCAAACACTAGCCCAAGTTAGGTCCGAAAATACATATTTTAGTCCTTTTTTATCGAAGGGTACGAAAATCGCCGGAAAAGTCCAGATGAAATTTAGTACCGAGAGACCCTTATAGCATTCTTCTCCAAAATTTATAACTGTGTTTTGGGTTTTGCGCCAGATTTAAAACACTAGCCCAAGTATGGTCCGAAAATACATATTTTAGTCCCTTTTTGTCGAGGTGTACGAAAATCGCCCAAAAAGTCCAGATGAAATTGAGGACCAAGAGACCCTTATAGCATTTTTCTCCTAAATTGATAACTGTGTTCCGAGTTCCGCTGCGGATTTCAAACACTAGCCTTGGTTTTGTTCAAAAATACGAATTTCGGTCTATTTCAGTAAGGTGGTATGAAAATCACCCGAAAATACCAGATAAAATCGAGGACTAGGAGACCCTTATAGCATTCTTCTCCTAAATATATAACAATGATTTGGATTCTGAGTCATATTTCAAACACTAGCCATCGTCTTGTCCGAAAATATAGATTTTGGTCCATTTTTGTCGAGGGTTACGAAAATCGCCTGAAAAGTCCTCATGAAATCGACGACCGAGATACTGTTATATCATTCTCCTTCTAAATTTTTTATTGTATTTCGGGTTCCATGTCAAATTTCAAACACTAGCCATCGTCTAGTCCAAAAATAAAGATTTCAATCCATTTTAGTCTGGTGGTATGAAAATCGTCCGAAAAGTCAAGATGAAATCGAGGACCATGAGACCCTTACAGCATTCTTCTCCAAAATTTATAACTGAGTTTCAGGTTCCGCATCAAATTACAAACACTAGCCCTCGTCTGTTCTGGAAATACTGATTTCAGTCCATTTTTGTCAGGTGGTATGAATGTCGCCCGAAAAGTCTAGATGAAATCGAGGACTGGGAAACCCTTATGGCATTTTTATACAAAATTTATAACTATGTATCGGGTTGTAAGTCATGAGCTTCCCTGATCATGTTTTTGATTTAATTCCCAAACATACAATACATATGAAGTATTTGGAGGAATCAACCAAATTTGGAGGATTTAATTCCCTGATCATGCTGTTTTTCCTCTGGTGATTTAATTCCGCAATACAGAACACTATACACTTGGAACAAAAACGCCTTTGTAACTCAAGGAAATCAACCACATTTGGAGGATATGCTTGAGAAAGATGCAAATACCTGTATAGTTTGATTAGTTGTCATATTAGTTATTTTAGTAGACTAATCACTATAGTTTCATACTTAAGTATTTGCCACAAGAAAGTAGTAATCAAATCCACTAATAAGTCAATTGATGAATCAATTGGGGAATCCGATTGTCTGACTCAGAACCAAGAGGTTTACAACGTAAATCGATGGGAAATCGATTACTTAAAGCTATTTTAATAAGATCTGAGTTATGAGCTTAATCGCAATCAATTGGGACAATCGATTGGGAACGGTCAATTGAGTCATAATCAGGCATTTTCAGATGTACACAGAAAAGCCCAACACTTACTGAATCAAATCCATTGGCATAATTCGCACTGTCAAATAAGCCCTTTTCATCAGGAATAAGTTTCTGTGATCAACCAAATCAAATTGAACAATCAATTGAATTATGTTTTTTTTAAACTACAAGTTTTGTGGCAATCGATCTGGAACGTTAATCATTTATCAGAAACACATTGAATAAATCATCTGGCACAATTCGATTTTGACACCAACATAGCTGAGGTTCTGTGATACACAGTCACAATCAGATTGTAACCGAGATTCGATTGAAGCTAATATGTTAAGCTTACGTTTAGGAAGAATTCGAGCTCAACATCGTCATTGCCAACGGAATCGATAAGGCACCTATGACGGGTTTATCAACATCGACCTGAGCACATCCGATTGCCTTTTTGTTCTCGTTGTCTTGAACAAAACACCTATGGAATCGATTACTCAATCGATTCTGATATAATTCATGAGTATCAGTTTCCTGATTTATGTATTAAAGCAAGTCGATGGCAAATCGATTCATGCTATATTTTCAAGATTCAAGAAAATTACAAGACTAAAACGCGAAAATCGATTGGGCAATCCGATTAGGCTGGTATTTTAGAAAATCCTTTGAGCCATATAACACTATCGATTCGTTTGCCGAGTAAAATTAATTTTCTGCAGATCGATGTCCTGATTCGGTTGTACCTTCGTGACATATATATAATAGCGTGATTCAATCACATTACAAAACAATTGTTACACATTTTCTAACAACCAATACACTAAACTTGAAATAATTAATTTCATCACACAAAATACTCATTTGGCAAATCATTTTGTGTGAAATTCATATTGTGATTGAGTCATCATTATTTGTCCGGTTTTATTCTTTTTTGTAAAAACAATCTGTAAAGAAAGTTCTGGAAATCCAGTAGTGTAAACTGATGACTATCTTTGTTGGTGCGTGTGTTCAGCAAGAAGAAGTCTCATCTTGATCTCGTGAGAGTTTGGCGAGTAACTCCAGGGATAAGGTGGCATAGTAGTAGAAGCGAGTGAGTTGGATAGATAGGCCATGTGTGAGCTGGACAACCTCTAAAACATACTCAAGTCAATTCTATTGGATAGGCTGAAATCTGGTTTAGATTTCAGGACTGGATGTAGGCTATCAAACTAATAGCCGAACCAGTATAAATCTTGGTGCACGTTTTTCTTATCCTTTCTCTTTATTTTGATATTGCTTGAATGCTTATTCTTGAATGTTTGTATCAGTGAATTTCTGTCTTGATTAATATTCTGAATAAGCATTGGACATGTACTCTTATATTGATAATTCATGCAACTGTGAATCTTTGTTCCTGAATAAATTCCGCAACCGATTATTGTTAATCTGATTAGTAATCTTGTAAGATTAGTAAATACATTTCTCATATATTTTTTAACAAATAGAGGCCATAATTTCCTACAATAGGCATCAAGAGCCTGATCTTTTTAGAGTAACTCTCATTAAATAAAATGACCTCTGTAGAATTTCTGGGAGAAGGTGCATCCTTGGCAAGGCCCCCTACATTTAATGGGGCTGCTACATGTATTGGAAAGAGAGGATGTTTATTTTTCTTGAAGCATGTAGTCTTGATATTCTAGAAGCAGTAATAGATGGTCCTTTTGGTGCCAACCATAGCTGGCACAAGTGATCATCAATCACAAAACCAGATGAGATTGGTCTGAGGATGACAAGAAAAAGGTTGGATACAATGCTAAGCTAAAAACATTATTACCTTCTGCTTTAAGCGCTGACGAATTTTTTCAGGGTGTCTAACTGCAAACTGCCAAGGAGATGTGGGACCCATTGCAACAAACGCATGAAGGAACAACAGATTTAAAAAGGTCTGAATCAACACGCTAATGCATGAGTATGAGTTGTTCAACATGAAGAAAGATGAATTCGTTATTGATATGCAGACAATATTTACTCACATAGTCAAAATAATCTAAATGCTCTTGGTAAGGTGATTGACAATGAGCAGCAAATTAGCATGGTGATGAGGTGCTTGAACCAGAGAGTGGCAGCGAAAGATCAGTGCCATAGCAGAATCAAAAGACCTTGGTAGCATGTCAATTGCTACACTATTGGAAATTAAGAGAGCGTGAGATGGGAACTGCATAGACTGAGTGAGGCTGAACAGACTGACAGAAAAAGAAAAGGGTTGTCTCTTAAAATCCAAGCACATCAAACAAAGTCCTGAACAAGAGATCTGCACTGACGAGTCAAACAGTGAGACCGATGAAAATTCAGAAATTGGATTACTTGTCAGAAAAATTCAAAAGTTTGTGAAAAAGAAAGATAGCAAGTTCAAAAGAAAACCCTAAGTTCAAAGATCCACATGACAACAAGATAACCTGCTTTGAGTGTGGGAAGACAGGACATATAAAATCTGAGTGATTCCAATTGCAAAACAAATAAGACTTCAAAGGCTAAAGGCAATCAACCACTCCTAAGACCAGAAAAGCTTCATAGCCTAGAACGATAATGATGAAGAGTCATCTGCACCTTCTTATGATGAATTACATGACGCATTTAATGAACTACATGATGAATATGTTAATGTAATCAAGACAGTTAATTAGCACTAAGAAACTGTTAAGAAGAAAAGTGCATGCTTTATGAAGAGATTAAGTTGAAACATGAGTCTCTTAAAGACACAAATGAAAATATGAAAAGGAAAACTTATGCACTGAAATGTGATTTTAGAAAAGTTCAAATAGTGGTAAAAATAATTTATATATGCTTCTTGGAAACCAAGAAATCTAAATGTAAAATCTGGACTTGGCTATAGACAAAAACAAGAATGTTAAATAAATCAGAAGTTTGTTAGATCTAAGCATTATGCATGATATCTTCACTAAACGAATCAGAATTCATTCTTTGCTGTTTAATGTCACTTTTGCTGTAAAAAGGGTCAATGGTTTTTAATTGTAAACTGAAAAAACTGGCTAACAGTGGATGGAAACAGATTTGGAAAGTAAAGACACAGTGTTTGAAACTAACGCTCTAGGACCCAATCTGAATTGGGTACCTAAAACCAAAATTTAAATTACATTTTGTAGATATGCTTGACATCCAAGACTCATCCATGGTACCTAGACAGTGGATGTTCCAAGCATATGACTGGAGACAAGTCAAAGTTCTTGTCTCTGAACTTAAAGATGGTGGATTTGTTAAATATGGTGACAATAACAAAGGTAAGATACTCGGTATTGGAGACATAGGGAACGAACTGACTACGGTGATTAAAGAGGTTTTTATGTAAAGGATTTAAAGCACAATTTGATTAGTATAAGTCAACATCTGTGATAAGGGATTCCCAGGTATGCTTTACATCTCAGTCTTGTATAATTGAGCACAAGGAGAATAAAGACATAAGGTTAGTAGGTGACAGAAATCAATAACATATACATGCTTGATTTTAATGCTTTGCCTGCTAGTACTCCTTGCTGCTTATATCCAATTCTGATGAAAACTGGTTATGGCATAAGAAAGTGGCTCCATATACATATGGACCATCTGAACAAACAGTAGTAAACAGTTAGGTTCTAGGACTCCAAATAGAAAGTTCACTAAGGATAAGTTGGTGTGATTCCTATGAGAAGAGTAAGCTAGTTAAAGTCCATCCTTTCCCCCAATAGATTTAAGTTCAAACTAATAAGGTTTTACAATTGATACATATGGACCTGTTTGGTCCATCTCAAGTTAGAAGCTTTGAGGAAACTTGTATGGTTATGTGTTAGTTAGATAATTACTCTAGGTATTCTTGGACATTTTTTCTGACTCGCAAGAGTGAGTCCTTCTCTATTTTCAAAAGATTTGCAAATTTAATTCAAAATGAGAAGAACTAGAAATAATCTCCATCAAAAGTGATCATGGTGGAGAATTCCAAAATGATTCCTTAATACCTACTGTTAACAAAATGGAATTCAACCATATATACTCAGCCCCTAGAACTCCCACAACAAAATGGAGTTGTAGAAAGGAAGAATAGGTCTTTAGAGGAACTAGCTAGAACTATGATTAAAGACTCAAATCTTCCTAAGTATTTTTGGGCCGATGTTATAAACACTGCCACACATGTAGTGAATAGAGTTCTTATAAGGCCAATACTTAGAAAAACTCCCTATGAGTTATACAAGGGTAGAAAACCAAACATCTCTTACTTTAGGGTCTTTGGATGCAAGTGCTTTGTATTAAACAATGACAAAGAACACCTAGGAAAGTTTGATCCTAAGGCAGATGAGGGTATTTTTCTAGGTTATTCCCAATCTAGTAAGGCCTATAGAATCTACAATAAAAGAACCAAAACTACAGAGGAATCTGTTCATGTCAAATTTGACGAACTGTTTGCTGAAAACTTGAACATCACTCCTCCTATAGTTGGTGATTCTTTAGATGATATTGTAGAATCTGAACCAATAGAACCTAATGAACCAATACCTCCAAACAACTTTGATTGTGTAGAACCTATTAGGGAACATGATTTACCAAAGGAATGGAAGTTTAACAAAAACCATCCCATTGACAACATCATAGGAGAGATCTCTAAAGGAGTGACAACTAGAAAAACCCTTAGACACTTTTGCAAATTCACAGCCTTTGTATATCAAGTAGAACCCAAAAACATAACTGAAGCTCTTATGGACCATGACCGGATAGTTTCCATGCAAGAAGAGCTCAATCAGTTTGAAAGAAACAAAGTGTGGATTATAGTCCCTAAACTAGAAGATAAACATGTCATAGGAACTAGATGGGTGTTTAGAAACAAAATGGATGAGAATGGGGTAATTACTAGGAATAAGGCTAGGCTAGTGGCCAAGGGTTACAACCAAGAGGAGGGCATTAACTATGATGAAACCTATGCCCCTGTAGCTAGACTAGAAGCCATTAGAATCCTGCCTGCTTATGCATGTATAATGGACTTTAAACTATATCAAATGGATGTAAAAAGTGCCTTTCTAAATGGAGATATCCAAGAGGAAGTCTTTTTTAGTCAAACACCTGGTTTTGAAGATCCTATGTTCCCAAACCATGTGTTCAAACTAACAAAAGCCCTTTATGGCTTGAAACAAGCTCCAAGAGCTTGGTATGAAAAGCTAAGCAATTTCCTCATACAAGAAAGCTTTTTAAGAGGAAATGTAGACAAGACACTTTTTATAAAAACAAAAGAAAAAGACACTCTATTGGTCCAAATTTATGTTGATGACATAATTTTTGGATCAACAAACAATAAGCTTTGCAAAGAATTCGAAAATACAATGAAAGGAAAATTTGAAATGTCCATGATGGGAGAATTAACTTACTTCTTGGGATTTCAAATCAAGCAAAGCAAGAATGGCATTTTCCTAAGTCAAACCAAATACTATAATGATCTTTTAAAGAAGTTTGGTTTTGATAAGTTTAAATCCATTGATACACCCATGAGTCAAGCTTGTCATTTAGATAGAGATGAGAAGGGAAAATCTGTTGATGTGACAATGTTTAGAGGCATGATAGGATCCTTACTATACCTTACAGCTAGTAGACCAGACATTATGTTTACTGTTTGCATGTGTGCTAGATACCAAGCCAATCCAAAAGAATCCCATCTAAGTGCAGTCAAAAGGATTTTTAGATATCTTATAGGAACCAAAAATCTAGGTTTGTGGTATCCTAAGGGATCTACTTGCATTCTAGTTGGTTATTCTGATTCTGATTTTGCTGGCTGCAAATTGGACAGAAAAAGTACATCTAGTACTTTCCAACTATTAGGGAACTCACTTGTATCTTGGCATAGCAAGAAACAAAATAGTGTTGCACTTTCAACAGCTGAAGCTGAATATGTAGCTGCTGGAAGCTGTTGTGCACAAATCTTATGGATGCAACAACACCTTTCTGACTTTGGTGTTGATCTAGGTACTGTGCCTATCATGTGTGATAATACTAGTGCTATAAATATCACTAAGAACCCTGTCATGCATTCTAGAACCAAACATATAGTGATTAGGCATCAATTTATTAGGGATCAATATCAACAGGGTAAGATCAAACTTGAATATGTTATTACAGCTGATCAGTTGGCTGATATTTTCACCAAAGCCTTACCCAAGGACAGTTTCTTCTTTATTAGAATGAAACTTGGTATTATAGATCTCAGTGAAATCTGATCCTTGTGACAAAATCGATTGAAACATCGATTATCCTGTGACCAGATAGGAAAACAGCATTACAAAATCGATTGTAAAATCGATTTATGATGCAAAGTGTTTTAATTGTCAAATTGAAAACACGATAATCGATTGCATAATCGATTTATGGTACATAGTGTCTTATTTGTCTATGTCACAAACTCTAGAATCGATTTAGCACATCTCAGAAGTCAAATTGCTGGAATATACATCAACTCAATCGATTGAGAAATCGATGGAAGATTTGGAAAATCTCTTAAAGAATCTATTTGATAATCGATAGTTTGGTTAAGACATCCACAAATTTGAGAAGTTGTCCAACCTCAAACCCGAGCATCGATTGGGAAATCAATTGAATCAGAATTTTTTTTTACCTGCCACTTATATGAATCGATTTGGAAATCGATGCTGAGAAAAGAAGATTCTGAACTTATAAGGAAATCGATTTGGACATCGATTTATTAAACTGAAGGATCAATTACGAATGGATTGGAATCGAGTTTACAAGACGACTGTTGGAGAAAAATTATAGCCGTTGAAGTTGGTTGTAACGATACATTCATCTCACTCAAGTAACGGAACACAATCGATTGGATAATCGATTTGTTAAACCAGAAGTGAAAATAAAATTGAATCTGAACAGTTCTATATAAACCTAAATCGATTTCTCAACCCACTTCACCATCAGTTCATATTTTCTCACCCAACTTCGAATTTTTCTGTGTCTTAATCTTTCTTCAATCATCTCAAACATCTTATATCTCCAAACATACAATGGCACGAGTAAAGCAAAATGCACCTCAATAATCCTCTTCTAAATCAGTTTCCCTAGATTCATCTTCAACATCTAGTGGAAGACACCCTCCCCTCAACCTCCTTCAAACTCCTGCTAAAGAGTCTCAATACTACTCATAAGGTAATTAGCTAAAGACAAAGGGAAGACTGTTGCAATCACTCAAGAAACAAAAAAAAAAGAGGAAAGCTCCTCCATCAGAGAACTCATGGGGGGATGCCATAAAATGAGCAACCCAGAAAAGAAGAAGACTATAATCTTCCCCCAACCAAAGAAGGTTCTGCTCCCAAAGCAAAACCAGTTGAAGAAATTGCTCTCCCTTCTCTCTTTAAAAGGAAAATTCCATAGAGGCTAGAACTCTGGATTTTACCTATTTTGATCAAAATGGTTTACTTTCGAAAATCAACTTGAGATTTCATGGTTTAGTGGATTTCTTTCCTACTCTCTGGAAGTGAAGGTAAGAAAATCTCAATGACTTTTGAAGACTTCTCCCAAGCTGTCAGGGTTACCCATTCTTTGGAGAAGCTATTGATGAAGAACAGACCCTGATTCGACTGATGACGCTTGGGAATCATTAGTGGATATGCATACGGCCATTCAAGACCTGATGATGGAAGGTTTTGTTGAGAAAGTCTCCCTTCCAACCGGACAGATGAAGGTTCATCATCGTATGCTAATGTATGTGCTAACACGAATGTTAGTACCTCGATCTGGAAATCACGCAGTTGTACAGAGGCTGGATATCATCCTGCTTTGGGGCCTGTACAAAGAGCTCAAGATGAGCTGGGCTTGGATAGTGTTGATGAACATGGTTGAATCAACACAAGGCAAGCTACTGCTCCCCTACCCCCAGTTGATTACAAAGATTTTGAGGCATTTCAAGGTTTCATGTGCCAATGAAGAATCAATTAAGACCACTCTAACCTTTGGTGAATCCATTGTAAACCAGATGCAATTGAAAAGGATCAATGGCATTTGGACAAGGATACAACCAAGTGCTGATCAAGCACAACCAAGTGCTGAACCAACTGAACCAGCTGAAGCACAACCTGAGCTTTTGGCTAAGCTGTAGAGCTTATGGAATCTCAAGGCTGCCACATGCAAGGTAGAAAGCCTCTCTTAAAGGAACATCCAGACTAGCTTAAATTCAGGGTTTTCAAGACATATGACTGCAGACAAAGAGCACTTGGGTCTCAAAATGTCTTTTGAAGACATTGTTGAGATTGGCAGGCAAAGCAGCTGGAGAACAAATCTACCAATCATAGAAAAGTGCTGAACCCTCATATGAGGAGACACTTGCTGAGGATAATACAGCAGTCTCACCCTCTCCCGTGATGATAATGAGGAGCAGTCCTAGTTTTAGTGATTAGGATTTCATTCTTGTTGCTTTGTAATATTTTTTGTATATATCTTATGCTTCTTTTTGTTTAATCATCTCTCTTGTATTTGCTTTTTTGTATTTCAAGTGCAAAGGGGAGATTGGTATAAATTTTAACTTGTTGTGATATTACATTGGAGATTGGTGTATCAAATTTTAACTTGTTGTGATATTGCATTGGTGATTGGTATCAAATTTAACTTGTGCTATTGATCATGTAATGCTCTGATTATTTCTCTGATTATGTGATATTGCCCTGATTGCTTTAACTTGTGATATCTGATACATAATGCACTCTGATACATAATAATGTACCCTGTTTGTACTCTGATACATAAGTTTGTATAAGCTATAATACTCTGATTAATGAATGCGAATAGCTTGTGATTATGTTGTTGAAATGTATCATAAACTCTAAAATTCAGGGGGAGATTCTAAAATAATTTCAAGGTTAAAACTGTGTGTTTGTCATTAAATCAAAAAGGGGGAGTTTGTAAGTCATGAGCTTCCCTGGTCATGTTTTTTATTTAATTCCCAAACATACAATAGCTATGAAGTATTTGATTGATCTAATGATTTGAATTGAGAAATATTTCAGGCAAACAAGCAGACACTATACACTTGGAACAAAAGCTTGGAACTCAAGGAATCAACCAAATTTGGAGGATATGCTTGAGAAAGATGCAAATATGTATAGTGTGATTAGTTGTCATTGTAGTTATTTTAGTAGACTAATCACTATAGTTTCATACTTAAGTATTTGCCAAAGAAAGTAAATCAATCAACTAATAAGTCAATTGATGAATCAATTGGGCAATCGATTGTCTGACTCAGAACAAGAGTTTTTACTACGTAAATCGATTGGGAAATCGATTACTTAAAGTATTTTAATGAGATCTGAGTTATGGGCTTAATCCAATCAATTGGACAATCGATTGGGACATCAATTGAGTAATCGATTTTGTGAGTCACAGAACCAACCACTTACTGAATCAATCGATTGGCAAATCGATTGTGAAAAAGCTTTTTATCAGGAATACGTTCTGTGATCAACCAAATCGATTGAACAATCAATTGAATTATGTTTCTTGAACTACAAGTTTTGTGGCAATCGATTATGTAATCGGTTGAAGTTAATCATTTATCAGAAACACATTGAATAAATCGATTGGCACATTGATTTTGACCAAATAGCTGACGTTCTGTAACAAGCACAATCGATTGGCAAATCGATTGAAGTAAATGTCTAAGTCACTGGGATCTGCACAATCGATTGGCAAATCGATTGAAGTAAATGTCTGAGTCACTGTGACCAGCACAATCGATTGAAGCTAAAGGTTTAAGTTACAGGAAGAATTCAGCTTATTGCGAAATCGATTAGGACTATGAATATACGTCGACTGAGCAATCGATTGTTTTGATCTTGTTGTTTGAACAAAACACCTATAATTGATTACTCAATCGATTCTGATATAATCATAGTATCATTTTCTGATATATGTATTAAAAGAATCGATTGGCAAATCGATTCATGCTTATATTTTCAAGATTCAAGAAAAACAAGACACGCGAAAATCGATTGGGCAATCGATTAAGCTGGTTTTAGACTTTTATAAAATCGATTGAGCAATCGATTGTCCTGATGTTTTTCTGAATATATATATAAGCTGATTCAATCACATTACAAAACAATTGTTACACATTTTCTAACAACCAATACACTACACTTGAAACAATTAATTTCATCACACAAAATACTCATTTGGCAAATCCTTTTGTGTGAAATTCATATTGTGATTGAGTCATCATCATTTGTCCGCTTTTATTCTTTTCTGTAAAAACAATCTGTAAAGAAAGTTTTGGAAATCCAGTAGTGTAAACTGGTGACTATCTTTGTTGGTGCATGTGTTCATCAGGAAGAAGTCTCATCTTGATCTCCTGAGAGTTTGGCGAGTAACTCCAGGGATAAGGTGGCATAGTAGTAGAAGCGAGTGAGTTGGATAGATAGGCCATGTGTGAGCTGGACAATCTGTAAAACGTACTCAAGTCAATTCTATTGGAAAGGCTGAAATCTGGTTTAGATTTCAGGACTGAATGTAGGCTATCAAACTGATAGCCGAACTAGTATAAATCTTGGTGCACGTTTTTCTTATCATTTCTCTTTATTTTGATATTGCTTGATGGCTTATTCTTGAATGTTTGTATCAGTGAATTTCTGTCTTGATTAATATTCTGAATAAGCATTGGATATATACTCTTGTATTGATAATTCATGCAACTGTGAATCTTTGTTCTTGAATAAATTCCGGAACCGACTATTGTTAATCTTATTAGTAATCTTGTAAGATTAGTAAATACATTTCTCATATATTTTTTAACAAATAGAGGCCATAATTTCCTACACGGGTTCCGTGGCAGATTTCAAACATTAGCTATCGCCTGGTTCAAAAATACAGATTTTGGTTCATTTTTGTAGAGGGGTATGAAAATCTCCCGAAAAGTCCACATGAAAACGAGGAGAAGAAGATTCTTGTAGCATTCTTCTCCTAAATTTACAACTGAGTTTCCGGTTTTGCGTCATATTTTCAAACACTAGCCAGTGTCTGGTCCAAAAATACGAATTTCGGTCCATATTTGTCGGGTGGTACGAAAATCGCAATAAAAAGTCCAGATGAAATCGAGGATCGGGAGACCCTTAAAGCATTCTTCTCCAAAAATAATATATGTGTTTGGGTTCCACACGTCAAATTTCAAAAACTACCCCGTCTGGTCCGAAATAAAAATTTCGGTCCATTTTGTTAGGTGGTACGAATCGCCAAGTTCCAGAATGAAATCAGGACAAGAAGACTCTTAGAGCATTCTTCTCCTAATTTATAATTTATATCGGGTTCCGCGTCAGATTTCAAACACTAGCCATCGTCTTGTTGGAAATTACGGATTTCCATTCATTTTTGTCGGGGTGTACGAAAATCACCCGAAAAGTATAGCTGGAATCGAGGATCGGGTGACCCTTATAGCATTCTTCTCCTAAACATGTAACAATGTTTCTCACTTCGGGTCAGATTTCAAACACTAGCCATCGTCTGGTCTTAAAATACATATTTTGGTCCATTTTTGTCGAGGGGTTCAAAAATTGCACGAAAATTCCAGATGAAATCGAAGATCGAGAGACCCTTATAACATTCTTCATCTAAATTTATAACTGTGTATCGGTATCTGCTTCGGAATACAAACACAAGCCTTTGTCTTGTTCGAAAATACGAATTTCGGTCCATTTTAGTCGAGTGGTACGAAAATCACCCGAATAGTCCAGATGAAATCGAGGACCTGGAGAAACTTAAAGCATTCTTCTCCTAA
>PGWS01016843.1:0-10201 GCA_002896235.1 Cicer reticulatum
GTCACATTCACACTCACACAAAATGCTTGCATAAAAATTTCAATAAAAAATACTAATATCGATATAGTTGAGTCATTAAATAAATACTTGATCATAAAACAAAGTTACTAAACTTAGAGACAATTAATTTCTACCTCTGAATAACGATACAAATAACACAATTGATCAATCAAATTTACAACATCTAAATCCTGTCATAACTTCAAACAAAATGCGAAAAATCAGTCCCACCCAGTATCACCTATTCAGACCGTGGATCCCCATCTCGATAACCTGAATAACTGCGCTCTCCGCAAAGCGCCAAACACAAGCAACGAGGGGTGAGCTTCGAAAAATGTAATAGGTATAAAATAACTTGAGAAGAACACGAAAAAAAATATTAAACACCGTATCATATCAATCACCAACCAACAAGGAATACTCAGGTAAACAATTGATACAATCCACAACATCAAGTAAGTAAATACACAAATCAAGTAATGTTTATGCATGCTCTTATTACTCTAAGAAATCCCTCCTCTTTCATTGGTATCATTCAACTCTTGAAGTACTTGGTTAAGAGGCTCTGATACTATGCCACCACCAAGTGGAACGGACAATTCGATTGGCCATGTCCTCATAGATCCCTCAACTCAACTCGAGACACATATAGCGACAGTCGAGGTAAACGTGTGTTTGCACTGGTAGCTCCCGACATTTGGAGTGTACCTCTAAATCATAGGAATTCCCCACTGATACCTCCAAGGTCTAACAATCTTGCCCTAAGGCTCAAACAGTAGACCGCCACGATAAGGCTCATTCAGTTGTACTTCACCCATAATCAATAGGCTTGTCAAGCCCTACCTATATGATGACCAAATAATCTCTACTTCAAAAATTATCAACAACTACTTTCTCCCCTCGTTGTCTAGGTTTACTTAACTCCATTAAAGAGAAACATCATTGGCACGGGTCGAATTCTCACTATTCAATTAAACACAATATGCATTTATATATTCATCAAGGTGGTAATATCACAAGTCAAGGAGTACACATCATCATTGCAGATTTCCATAGTCATACATCATTCAGATTTTATCATCATAATACGCATCTCAAACAATAATGGGTCTGTCACTCACATATAATAATAATAATAATAATAATACTAGACCGTTCACACACATCACATCAATTGCAAGGCAAATAATTACAATTCATCACAATTTATATCATATATCAATATCAAGGATAGATATAAACAAGACACAAAATGCATCAAATACACAATTCTACAATAATTCAACTATCACACGATCTTCAAAAATTAAATCAAACAACATCCTATAAAAGTTTCTAATTCACATTTTAACTCACAAAATTCAAGTTTGCTCATTAGTCAATTATTACTCAAAGGGCTTCTGCCATACGTAGTGAGCCCCGAATGAATTGGTGGGAAATACGGTATTCCCGTTCATCTCACTTAATTTATACTCATGCATTCGAACTCACTCTCACCCCATACCTCAACTTGACGCTTTCATAAGATATAAGGACCATAATGATTTTCAGCAACCATGAGATGTCGACAACACGTCCAAACGAGTCCAAAATCATCGACGAATTTGCAGAGTCAATGAAACATGGCTGATAATTTTCCTGAGGCATAAAAATCAGCATTATATAATTAATAAAAATATAGGCAAAGAAAGATATTCAAAACGTCGTGAAACATGTTATTAGAAAAGGTTTTCACCGACGTACTGGGGCGCCGACAGGGTCCGGCATCAACTTCACCGAAACACGCAAATGAGTAGTGCTTCTTGAAGGTTTCGACGAGAGGAATCCAAAAAATGATGTCAGTTTTCAAAACGATGAACGTGTTGGCCGGAGTTTGGCAACACAGCCGCGACAATGGTGGAAACCCATTTTTTAAAACGTAACGGTTGCGATTTCGAGCATAGGTAACGGAAGAGGTGTTTCATGGAGTCCAAATATGGTCTTGGTTTTCGTTTGTGATAGTCGTGGTGGTCGAAATCTGATCCAAAGGTGGAGGTGTGATTTTTGACAAAGAGAAATAAGATGTTTCAATTTACGATTTAGGTTGAGAATAAAAGATGAGATCACAATGATCACGAATGTGGTCTCAGTTTTCTAAGACAACCATTGTAACGATCCGTGGTCGACGCGAGAAGAAGGACAAGGAAATGGTTGTTGGCGGCGGTGTATACAACCATTATTATTATTATTATTATTATTATATTATATTATTATTATTATTATATTATTATTATTTATTATATTTATTATATTATTATTATTATTATTATTATTAGTTATTATTATTATATTAATAAATACTATTATTACTATTATTATTATTATTATTATTCAAAAATTTTATGAACTTTACTTTTATTAAAATAAAATAAATAAGTTTAATTATTAAATATCTAGTTAGTAATAAGGATGACATATTTCACTTTAAAATAATAACAATCTAAAATTAATAAAAAGATATAAATATACTTAATATCCCTATCATAATTTAAATAAATTATTAAGTCAAACACATGATAAATTATCACACTATAGCAAATACACATGTATGAAAATCAATCATAATATTTGTCAACACATATTGTAACACATGCAATACTAAATTAATTCTTTAAAATCCCATTAAATAAATTAAATAATTTATTATTAAATTTGGGGTGTTACACTTGTAACATCACTTCATGTGCCCTTAGAGTTCCAATAAGTTCTTCCAAACCTAGTACCTCAAGATTAAGGAAGGGGGTTTGAATTATAATTACCCAGTTTCAAAATTTCTGTTAAAAACTAAAATGTTTAACTCAAGCTTGATCTTGGTTATAAATGAAGAACGATCTTGGTTAGTGAAAAACAACAATATTAACTTATCTATATAAAAACATATTAGAAGATACAAATTAAATAGAGATAAGAGAAAAATATCACACATAGATATGTTCTGGTTCACCCATGACGGGTTACGTCTAGTCCTCGCAATTGTGAGATTTTCCACAAAGTTCAAAGCAAGAACATTCTTGATTTTCACTAAAAAGTACTACCTTTCTAGCAAGAAAGGATTTCCACAAGTTACCTTACACTCTTTCAGAAAGATTTTTTACAAACTACCTTTTAAACATAAAAGAAATTTTACAAACTACTCAGGCTATGTCAACAATATAGCCTTGAGTTACAAACAAATGATTTTGAGATTGTTAGAATATGAGTATGGTCAACCCATGTTTGAGAATATATTCTAGATTTTAGAACTCGGTAGAAATTGATTCTAATATCAAACTAAGAACATAAATTCAATTTAGAAATGATTAAGAAGCTCAAGAGAATCGAGTATGTTTGAATGAGTGATGTATTGCTTTGCACTTGAAGCTCTGATCTGCTCTTCATCTTGAGTTTCAATTTATAGGCTTCAAGAAGGCTTTATGATAGCTTATTTGGCCGTTGGAATTGGTCAAGTTGTCACGATTAAGTGAGTGGATAAGATCATCTATAAATTAAGAATGTTCTTGTTCATAGTAGTAGTGTTCTTGTGAACCAAGAACGATCTTCGATTTTCCTTGAGAGATGAGCTGACTTTTAATCTTATCTGACAGTTGTCTTAAATGATCCCATGCCTATAATTACGTGTGCAAGTCTGTTTGAAAGTACAGCAGAAGTGCCCTTTGTAGCTTGTTAGCCTTGTACTTCAAACTTGCTTAGCTTGAAGAATTATCTTGCTTTATGGATTTGTGAAGCATAGTCTTTTGCCTTCGAATCTTGGTGTGATTCTTGCATTTGATTGATTCTGATATATATCAGGTGAAATTATAGAATAGATTGCAATTCATGGATCTAATCTTTTGTTAAGAATTTGATCATTCTTGTTAATTTACAGATGTGGAGAACATTCTTCGTTTTCCAGAAACCTGTCAAGAACATTATTTGTTTCTGTAAGACTTGTAGAAATGAATTATTAATTAAATATATTTAATTATGTTTTGTAATTGAAACATGTTGATTATATCAGTTCTTTTTATTTTTGAATAAAAGTACAAAAATATTTTTGATGACTGAAATATTTTATTTAGCCCACGTGTAAAAATAGTTAAAATCCGAAACTGAAATTTCTCAATGTTTGAAATCGTTAGAGAGTTTTACCACTTTCTAATTTTAAAATATATTTAGTTTCGATGAAATTTCTTGTTCAAGTTTTTGGGTGATTTCAGACTTGATTTATACATGAGTAATATTTTTGGGTGCGAATAATAATAAATTTGATTATTTTAATAATCAATGTATTTATATCGTAATAATAACTATTGATTAATACTTTACAAAATATTAACTGACGACTAGATTTATCTGTGAGATGAGTTGCATCGGAATAGATAATTTCAAATATTTAGAGGATAATTATTTAATGAGAAGTTAGTAGGATATTTAGAGGTAGGGTAGTTAGGGATTAAATCCTATTATTATAATCTAATCTCGGTGACCAAGTTTCACCTATTGTTAGTTTTAAATAAAATAATATAGAGTACCCAACCCTTTTAAAGAAAGCTACACCCTTTCCATTCTTTTCCTCATTCTGTTTCCATTCTTCCTTCTTTTCTTAGCCAAACAAAAAGGAGAAAAAAATATAGTGTTGGTGATTTTAAAAAAAAACACAAACTTCTATTTTTCTACTAGATCAAGCTCCCATTCAATAAGTGTTAGGAAGGAAAGTTGATCCCTCTAACAGGTGGTGCTTATGAGCTAAATTTATTTGAGGTGAGACACTTACTTCCTCCCCATTTTTCCTAAATTCCTAAAATTTTTATGTGTGGGGATGAGTGAAAATTTTGAGTTCTTAACCAATCCTTTTTTGTTGTTGTTGTTGTTGAAAAAAGTGAAATGAGTTTCCTTCTCTTCCTCTCAAACCAAGGGAAGATAATGGTTTGTTGGTTTTGTTTGATTAAATTTGTTTAATGTGTGCAATTAGGGAGGTGTTGATGTTGAGTGTGTTATTTAAAAATAAAATTAAATTAAAATTTTATCCTTGTTATTGATGTTGTTAGTAAATGGTTAGAAAAAAATTTGATTTTGATGTGTTGAGTTATGTAATGAGTTATTTTTCAAATAAATGAGATTGAACTGAAATTGAAATTTTACTAGAATAATTAGAGTTGTTAAAGTTGTGAAAAAATTCTAATTTAACTAAGTTAAAGTGTTTGAGCAAAAAGTAAGATTGAATTAAAATATTTAGAGTTAAAAATGTTACTCTTTTAATTACTCTTGGACTGAGTTTAACGAATAAATTTAGAGTATTTTATTAACTCAAATTTTTGGTGTTCTAATGGTTGAGTGATATAACTTAAAGGGTATAAATATTTTGAATTGTCGAGTATGCAGTTGAAATCATAGGAGCTGTTGTCCTTGATTATTTATGGTGTTTTAAACTAGATTTGAATTTGGAAATTTTTGAAAACTTTGACGAGTAAGATGGATTTTACCGAGTGGTATATATAGATATATAAAGAGAGTTCAAGATTTTATTTAAAAGTAGATTTAAAGTTACTATTATTAACATGATAAAGGTTTTATCCTTTGGTTTGTGTGAGAGCAAGTTTTCTACCTTTATAGATTGAACTAAAAAGTGTTTAGTCATGATATTAAATTTTTTTATTTTTATGAAGAAACTTGACTTGAGAACAGAAGTTGCAAACTCATGACTTTGAGAAGAGTTAATATAAAATATATTATATATATATATAACTATATATATATATATATATATATATATATATATATAGATGCTATATAGATATATATATATATATAATATATATATAGAATAGTTCATAATTTAGAGATCAAACTTTTATATCCAAAAGGTGTTGAAAGAGATATATTCACTTTATGAACAGAAGTTTTAAATCTTAAATTTTGAAGTTACAAGTTTTAAATTGTTATAGTGAAGAGCACTTTCTAACGATATTAATCAATGCTTGAATGTAGAGTGTGTATGTATACATGTTCTTTGTGCTTGTGGTGAATAAAGGTTCACACGGTTGTTTATGCATCTGATGTGATTATGTATTCATAATTGATAAGATATGTGTTATGCATTTTATTGATGAGAATATGTCTTGAGTATGCTATGTTGAAAATCGTATCAAAAATTATTAGTGTTTAATGAGTATTAAAAGAGGGTCTATTAATAACTGCATTACATAATGATTAATGTGGAGAGTTAGAGTATGCTCATGCATTTCATAGTTAGTGGTGACCGTGATGGGCCACAATGTTAGTGGTGACCGTGATGGGCCACAGCGTTAGTGTGACCGTGATGGACCATGGATGTAACCGTGATGGACCATGGAGTGGTGACCGTGATGGACCATGGAGTGGTGACCGTGATGGACCATGGAGTGGTGACTGTGATGGACCATGGAGTGGTTCCTGAGTTGATTGGTCCACCTTATCCTTACGAGATTTTTGAAGTCGTGTAGGTCTGTGATAGACTACACTCTAGTAAATCGTGCTGATTTGTGATAGATGGTACCTCGGTAATTAATATTGGTCTGTGATAGCGGTACATTATGATTTACGTCAATCGATGAAGGATGGAAATTCCGGAATCATGTGCACTTGCATATAAGCATTGAATTAGGGTGCTTTGTCACACGACTCATGTTTTCTATATAATTGATTATTTATACGCATGTTTGTCTTATCACTTGATGTCATGTCATGTTACGCTTTTGTGCTTGTATTTTCGTGCTAGAATTTTGAGTTTTGAGTCAGCTAGAATTCCAACTATGTTGAACACGTGACATAGCGATGATTTTGGATTGGTAATCAGAAGCAGGAGCTTGATGCCATCGTAGATCCTCAGTACCCAGTAGCCCTCAGTTAGATTAATGATCAGCTTAGGGTTTTATTTTAAAAAATTTATTTATTCTCCCTTCCTTAATTGAATGTTGTTGTCGCAATGGAATTTATGTATTTGAAATAATTGTAATTTTTACGTCAATGTGAATTGTTCGGTTGTAAGTAAGTTCGTTGTGTCGGAAACCATTTTATAAATAAAAACAATGATGTCTAATTCGTCACTTTTGGAAAGAATTTGCAGTTAATATTTTATTCTGATTTAAATTACAGTACAAATATGCATATTCTTAGTCATCTAAAAAAATTAGTTGTTTTTTGTAAAAAATTATACCCTTCAGCTGTTTAAAAAATGGGGTGTTACCAGTTTCTCTTGAAATATATTTTTTATTTATTTTAATATGATCTGCTTTGTAATGCTTGATACCTATATTTGATTAACACCTCCAAAATACACATGTTTAATACCTAAATACTTAGAATCAAATAAAGAAGTCTTAATTAACCTTGTTTAACTATTATCAAAACATTAATTTCGGATTTTGTCTCAACATTGTGCTCTAAAATACGCCTATGGTGAATCTATCTAATAACAAGTAATGCTTTGATTGGTTTTCCTCTAATGCATCACAACAACAATCTATTTACTTTTGTCTCTGATAATCACATCTAGCATCTTTTGTATGCCTCTGTTGAAAATTCAATGCATTAATAAAAAGTCAACACTAAAGATAGTCAATGCTCTAACATAAAACTCTGATAAAGTCAACACTCTAAATTGTAAAATACTCTAAGAAGAAAAAATTGTGTATCATCTGCTCAACATCCTAAATTCGTTATTTGTGTAAAGGACTATGGGCATGCTCCTATCATGATATCCTTTGCTTTTTCTATTTCCATTTCAAGCTACGAATAATCAATTACAAGGACTATTTCTAGACAAACTTTAATGGTAAATTAATCTCTGAAAGATTTGATACCATAAGAACTGATGAAGGTGCAAACACGAGAAGGGGTGAATTGAGTTTGCAAAAGTTGGATAAATTTTTGTTAATTTGATGAAGGTTGGTTGATTTTAATGAATTACTTAGATAAGAAGCAAATGGATTCATAAGTAGTAAAACAATTGAAAGCATAAATAATTTGACACATATATTTATCCTGGTTCACCACTTACTTGCTAATCAAGTGCCTTCATCAGAGACTTTAATCTACTAATTCAAATACCATGAATTACAAAGCACCTGACCCTCCAAACCAGTCTTCCCAAAACAGCCTACAACCTAGACTTTTGAGGAAACTAACCACCTTGACCCTACAAGCCAAGTCTTCTCCTAATAACATGACACCCCAGATTGAAGAAGGACACTAAACCACTATCGGGTTGGATACAAAGATTGGAACTTGAGTAGTTGCTTCTAACAAAGCTGATAATAATAATAACTCTCACACTCTAAGAAAAGAACACTCAGAAAATGTTTCTAACCTGAACAAGTGTTTCTCTATTTGAACTCTAAGATGAATTAAGAACTTTTGAGCTTGAGTTCTTCTACTCTTTTCTGCTTTTCAATGTTTCTCATTTCAACCTTTAGTGTCTATCTATAGTGAAAATTAGGGCTTCAACTTAGTCTTATTTAATTCTCAATTGTATCTTGTTCAGATTCAGTTTGTAAATTCTTCAAATTGATTATATTATAATTTGTGTAGATTGGGTTTGTAATTCTTTAGATTGATTATGTTCATACTTTGTGTAAATTGAGTTTGTAAATTCTTCAAATAAACTCTTCTTTCAAATCATGATCAAAATCTTCCTCAAATCTTCATTAAATCTTTTCAAATCTTGATCAAATATTCTTCAAACTTAAATCAAAACTTCTTCAAATCTTCTTTAAATCTTCTACAATCTTGATCAAATCATGATCAAATCGTTTCAAATCTTAATTAAATCTTCTTTCAACTAGCATGCACCTTAAAAGGGTTTCCATATGCTAAAGTTCATATAATGCTTGCAAAAATAAAAATGAAAGCAAGGTAAGTCTTAAATCAATCAGGCAATAAACAACTGGCCAATCCGTTGATGAACCAATTTGGAACAATCGATCGTCTAACTCAAAATAAGAATTTCCACTGTGCCGATCGATTGGGAAATCGATTTGAGGTGAAGATTTTTAGAAAAAACTGAACTCTGGGCTTAATTCAATCGATTGGGAATCGAGTTGAATAATAACTGAGCCCTTGTGTTGATGCCAACTCGATTTCCCAATCGATTTTTGTCAGTTTTGCTGAGTTCCTGTCTTACTATCAATCGATTTCCAAATCGATTCTTAAAGGGTTTTGAAAAATATATTGCAAAATCGATTGGCAAATCGATTTTTGTCAAATATGTGAAGTCCCTGCAACTCCTCAAATCGATTGGGAAATCAATTCAATCACAACTCAGAAATAACTTAAACCAAAAATACTTAAACCAATTCAATCACACTCACACATAACTCCAAAACTTAAAACACTTAGCAATTCTAAACACAATTACCACGACAATTCTTATTCAAACCACTCATCATAAACTTTGATTCAAACACGACTCGTTGCCAAGCACCCTAATGCAATGCATATATGCCAAAATGCATGGACTCGACATTCCAAACCAAAACCCTCCTCGAAGGCCCCATAAATCATAATTGTACCGCCTATCGCAGGGCAAAGTACCAATTACCGAGGTGCCACCTATCACGGGTCTGCACGATTTACTAAAAAGCGTAAACCATAAACGTACTGCCTATCACGGGCCCGTATCGTTTACCGAGGTGCCACCTATCACGGTCTGACGGTTACTAAAAGAACGTAAATTGTAAAATGTACCGCCTATCACAGGCCCAAAGTACTATTTACCTAGGTGCCACCTATAACGGGTCTGCACGAATTTACAAAAAGCGAAAACGCATAAACGTACTGCCATTATCACGGGCCCGTACCATTTATCGAGGTGCCACCTATCACGTTCTGCACGGTTTTCAAAACGTAATCATAAATGTACCGCCTATCACAGGCCAAAGTACTATTTATCAAGGTACCCCAACCTATCACAGGTCTGCACGATTTACAAAAAGTATGAAAATGCATGAGCCTATACTGACTCCATCCACAACAATCGTTAAGCAAATGCAGATATTAAAAGATTTTCCCATTTTTAATACTCATTTAACTTAAATGATTTTCACAACAAACATTAAGCAAACAGACATATTAAGAGATTCCCCATTCTTAATACTCTTTGACTTAACGATTTTCAAAACAAAGTTTAAGTAAACAAAAATATTAA
>PGWS01016846.1:0-12059 GCA_002896235.1 Cicer reticulatum
TTAATCATTATAGTGAAAGTTTTTACTGGGTTAGATTATGTGATTTTTATTCTCTCAATTTGAGGGAAGTTTTCCACATTAAAAATATTTTTCTCATACTTAATTTTCTGCCAATTATTGTAACTATGTTGAATTGTATTTTCGGATTGACAATTTGTCTGCATAGATAGAAAATAATATTTCATATTATTGAGATGTTATTATTTAGTTTTTCCAAACAAGAAATACTAACATTTTTTTCATTTTCAAAATAATTGAGAGATAATCGAAAGTCCACTTTAAATGACTTGATTTGATTAAGATACAAGACTATAATTTGATATAGTCCAATTATTAATGTAATTAACATACATTTACAACTTAAATAAAATTTCCAAGTGCTCTATAAGTCTGACCAGGCTTCCAACCCGTCGGGATCACATTCTTTGCTACAAATATCTTCCCAGACTCAATTGTGGTTAGCCTAATAGAAAATGGCGCTCTTAGTAGTGACTGTTTTATTATATTTCCAAACAGCACCATATGATTGTTGCATTGTAACCCAAGTGTTGCCAAATGCTTCCATAAGTTCAACTTTTTTTAAGATCACCATCCCCTTTCATTATTCAACCGCGGTAGCAAAATAATATGGGTTAGAATTTAGAGTCGACGTGGAAGCTATTGAGACACCATTGTAAATGCATGGGAACTCTGCATTAAAGAATCAATAGTTTTATATAATTGCAATATTGTAAACAAAATACTTAAATGTTGAAAGTAAATTATTTTATTTTGTTTACTCAATTAATTAAGGTTGTTTACATTTAAAAAGATAAAAATAAAAACATAAACATAAAATTGTCTAATTTTTTTTATGACCCCGTTGACTATTTTAGATTTTTATGATTATAAACATTTTATATATTAACAAAAAAGTAATGGTCAAATATAACCTTAGAACATTAAAAAATGACACATAAATAAAACCTAAAAAACCTCTACAAAACACAAAAGCTTAAGAGAACAGAGATAATACCTTCTATGTTGAACGACTATTTTCCAACCTTGCGAAGATTTTCATCTTGACCTGAATTTGCCATGGCACCAAAAGCTCTACCACTCAAATCAAAATGATATGGAGAATCTGATCCACAAGTACCAGGACACTCATCGGTAATAGTAACTGTCACAGGATTCCTGAACATGCAGGATTTTCCAATGCACTTCACCTGAAATATATAGTAAAAACAAATTTCCATAATTAGCATCTTCTTTTTTGAACTCCTGCTATTGAGGAAATTACTTTTTTTTTAATTTATAAAAATTGAGGAAAATAAAATTATTATGAATTAAAATTTATTAAACAATTTTAGTAATAACATATTTAAAGTTATAATATATTATGACAAAAAGAAATCTTTTATTATTGAACTGACACTATTAATAACAAATGTTACGTATAGAAATAAACAATTTCCAATTATGTTGAATAAAATCTAGTAATAAAAATTATGTTGATAAAATTTTAATTTACATGTTAAAATTGGAATTATTTTTGTATCTTGATTTTGGTCGTTATTATTTTACTTTATTTTAGTAATATTAATTTATTAATTGTTATTTTGAGGCAGTAATTGTATTAATTATTAGCACCTCATAACAAGAACCACAGCCTTTGCCCGATTGATAGATGAGAAGGCTTCCGGCTGATATCATTGAAGATAATGGAGTTGTCCAACAGCATTTCCATATCCACAAGCACCACCTACATAATCATCAAATATATAGTCATTGAATTTTTTCCATAATATTGTAACCACTATATGGTTATATTTTGTATCTTTACAATAATGGAATTTAAACTATACATATTAATTATGAACAAAAATATTTACTATATATACCTCACTTCCATCTCCGGTGGGAGGTCCATACCAAGTGGCCACTGAAGGTGACCAATTAGAATTAGATGAAGTAACATTAACAACTTTTTGGGACTAAAAACAAGAGGAAGGGGTCACTAGTAATATTGAGAGTGAACCTACAAGGATGAGTATATGAGAGAATGCACATTTAAGTGTATGAGCCATATTCTCAACAAAACCACTGAGATTGTACGTACACTATGTGGTTATGGAATAAGGCTAGTCTGATATTTATAGAGAGAAATGCTCAATTTTTTAGTTATTTGACTAAAAATTACAAATTACTTTGTACCTATTCTTTTAAATGTTTAATTTTAGTTTTGAAAATATTTTTTAAAAATTACTTAATTATATAAATTTCAATAATAAAATGAGTTTTATTTATTAAAGTACATTTTATTTTACAGAAAAATGGCTCTAGAATCTTTTTGATTAATTAGAGGGAAGTAAAGAAATACGATTATTCAAATAAAGGATATATTGTATCTATTATATTAAAAAATACAAAGTAAGATTTGTTCTAAGCTCTTTCACATGCATCCTCACACACAAAATTGATGATATGGCATCATTTGAAGGCCCTTCTAAAAAGCAAGAAACCAATGCATTCAAAAATCTATTGAATACATACTTAAATGATGATGTACATAAAGGTATTCAATTAAATTAAATGGCATTATTCAAATTTCAAGGTTTTAAGTGAATATATTTCAAAAATTAATAAATAAAATTAACTAAATAATTACATCAAAATTTAAATATTCGTAACATTCAACTCAACGGGAAAAATGTTGGAATTATAAAATTAAATATTTGTCTAGATTTTAAATTCAAAATATCACTATTATTTACGATTTCTTTATTATTTCATTTTTAGATAAAAAATATCCAAATTTTTACGATTGCTTTTTTGTAAAGTTTATAATTCTTAAATAGAATGTTTTATAAATTATGTTTATAAACTTATAATGATAATGTTTTCCTTAATACCACAATAGTTTATATAAATTTTCCTTGCAGGAAACATACGTGACCCATGCCATAAATGGGATAATTTTCCTCTCTCGTACATCCTTACACAAAATTGATGACATGGCATCATGTCAAGGCCCTTCTAGAAAATCAATAAAAACTATCATCCAGAAAACTATTAAATGCATACTTAAATGGTGATGTACATAAAAGGCAAAGAAGCAATATTTCAAATTTTAAGTATTTTAGGTGAATATATTTCGAATTTAATAAAAAAAAACATTATAAATATAAATAGTTGACTAACAAGACCACAGTAAAATATAAATATTTAACTATCTAAAGCGTTGGCGGCATACTACTCATTACACCTCATCTTTGTTGGCAATTTTTTTCTTGTAATCTCATCATCTATCTATACATGTAGTGTGCAAGCAACTACATGAGAAACGAATGAAGGTGGCTCACCATTTTAAAAGATATAATTAAGCAGAGTCGAGTAAATTAAATGTACATCAATATTCAAACATATAACATAGTATATGAACAATGTTAAATATTTCTTTAGTCTCTGTAAATATAACAATTTTTTATTGTAATTCTGGTAAGTTTTTTTGTTTGGATTTACTTTTTGTAAAATTAGATATGGTCGACTTTGGTCCCAAAACGTCAAATCAATATTAAAAGAATAAAGAGTTTTCTAAAAACCCTTAAACCCTTCTTTTAATTTTTATTCATATTCTCTTTATAAAATATCACTAACTATTAAATGATCAATAAATAAATTTATTAATTAAATAATATAAAATATTTTAATTTTTAAATATATCATAAAAGATGATTGTTACTGTGTATTTAAAGATCGACATGTCATTACAGTTTATTAGCTTTTTTCTTAGGGACCAAAACGGATTGTGTCTGACTTTATGGGGACTAAATCCAAAAAAAAAAAAGTTAGATTAACTAAAATCATAAAGTGATATATTTGTAGAGATCAAAGACATATTTAAAGCTTTTAAGAAAATCATGATAGCATACCACGAATCCTAATCGTTAAGTACTCCACACTAGATCTTTCTAACTTTAGGTTGGTGTCTCCAAAGAAGCTACTTGCTATTTTACAAATAAGAGCGTCTAATTAGGATTATCCAATATTTCAACGAAACATCTTAGCAGTGTCATGCCTTTATGTAAGATCTTCTTACTATTAATGCCTTAAAGCTCCTCTCGACCGTTGAACTCTGATTCTATCACAGATCAATTCCTATAACATATCATACTATATGAATATGAATGCATAAGATACATGACAATACATCATCACCAAAATCATTGTCTAGAACTCATATCTACAACTAAGCATGCTTCAACAAATTAATGTCTATCATCACCACCATATAAAACAACATCAACAATATTTTTAACAATTAACATTACTATTTTAATTCTAATTATTAATCCATAACTTAATACCTTTATTCTTATTACTAGATAATTACTACTGAATTTTCCATCATAACTAATTAACCTAATAAATTAACCCTGTGTGTATAATGGATTAACACTAAACTATTTGGTTAATAACACCATTCTAATCGATTATCCTTAATTTAGTCACTTTTCTATTTGTGAATTATATCAATTAAATCATTAACGTCCAACACATCATTATTCGATTTTCATATATTTAATAAATAGGTGAGACATCATAAGCGATGGTCTAAAAAAAGACAACAATAACTCATTAGTTTTACTGTTCCTACGATTCTAAGCAAATCAAACAGTTTATATAGACCTAAGGATCATGAAACATCCCTATTTAATAAACCTACTCAATTTATTCATTATATGAAGAGTCAAAATCCCCCTTCTTACATTGATCGACAATTCACATATTAAGACTCAATTTCATAGAAAAGGGGTGATTTATTGCGGCTTAACATTCGACAATCTAATATAATATAAAAAAATTAATATAACTAAAGTTTCTAATTAAAGAATTACAATAGAAACAAGATGTGTAAGTGTCAATGTACCGATTGATAACATTTTTTATCCATGGAAAAATACACTACGCCAAAAATGACATTTTATATCGCGCCTTTTTACGGCGCTTATTAAATACAAGCGCTGTTGTAAATATTATTTTAAAAATAACAGAGGATATAACAGTCGCCTTTTTTTGACAAGCGCTGTTGAAGGGTCATATAGCGCTTGCGTATATGTTAACAAGGCTTTTACAACGCTTGTTCACAAACGCTGTAAAAATGAAGCGTCCTCACATAACATTTTACAGCGCTTTTGGGAGCGCTGTAAAATATAGCGCTCCCACCTGATGTTACATAGCTTTTACAGCGCTTTTTGGACAAGCGCTATAAAAGACTTGCGCTTTCAAATAATTAAATGACGTATTAGAGCGCTTTTTTTATAAGCGCTGTAAAAGACATGCGCTTTTAAATAATTGAATGACCTATTAGAGCGCTTTTGTTATAAGCGATGTAAAAGCCTTATAAAAATCATTTACTTTAAATAAATAAAAACAAATTTACGAACCCTCATATCCTATACTCTGGGAACCGTGCTTCTCCTCTACGTATTGTGCGGCCATTTACTTCTCCTCCTTTATAAAATTGGATACGTTGTCTAAAGGTACTGATTTATTTAATTTGTGGTTGTCACGAAAACTATAAATGTTACATAATAAATCATATAAAATCTTCTTTTTTGAAAATTGTTGATCTGTTCTGTTTTGAAATCTTTTCTGTTTGGAATGTTAAATAATGGTTGATGTTATCAGTAGCTTATATTTTTTGTAAACTGCATTTATATAGGTCATATAATATGGACTAGAAATGGATGTCTGTCAAATCGATTGTCAAATAGGAGTATGAAAATGAGTGAAGGAAGTTTGTTGAGTTTGCAGTGAAGAATGGAAAAGATCCAAATAGAGTCGATTTCCTTGTTTAAAATGTTGTTTTGGAAAACGCGTTAGAGAAGATGAATTGAACAGGACATTAGTATGGAAGGAATTGATCAAAGCTATACATGTTGGATAAGAAATGGTGAGAAAAAAAAGGAAATATTAATTTTGAGAATGGTTCGACATATGCTTCAACTGAATTCCGATACAGATCATAGAAGCCGGACCGAGTTGAGGAGATTGCAAAAGCAGTTAAAGAAGATCTTCGGTGATTGTCCCTAAAATGTTTGAGAGTTTGTTGAGTGATTGCTGGGAAAAACATTATATAATGGTTGTACTAAATTCACAAACTGTCGGCGATATTGAAAGTTGTATACTTAAAGCGAGTAATGGATGGTCTGATAAAAAGCTTCACTGAATTATTAACACTCTTAAAAGATATGTTGCCAGATGATAGAACTTCTCAGTCGAACCTACGAAGGCTAAACGGATTTTGTGCTCTATTGGCATGAGTTATTAAAAGGATTCATGCGTGTCCTAACGATTGCATTTATTTCGAACGAAAATATTAATTCCTAAAGGCATTTCCAAAATGCAATATCTCTCGATATAAGAAGAAAGAATCTACTCCAGCAAAAGTCGTGTGTATTTTCCTATAATACCAAGATTTAGGGCGCATGTATCTTTGCAGTGAAGAACATTCAAAACATTTGACATGGCATGCAGATGAAAGAATTAGAGATGAAAAGTTTCGACACCCTGCAGATTCCCCACAATGGGCAAAAATTGATCACGAGTATCCTGAATTCGAGAATAGAGTCAAGAAATCTAAGACTTGCACTTTCTACTGATGAAATAAATCCACATGGTCTTCAAAGCATCTCACAAAGCATGTGGCCTTGATTTTGTTGATTATAACCTGCCTCCATGGTTTATGTATGAAGCGTAAGTTTATGATGTTGTCTCTGTTATTTCTGGGACCCAAACAACCGGGAAATGATATCGACGTATACTTGACTCCTTTAATTGAAGATTCTTAAACGAACACTCTCTCCCATGAAATTTCATATTTTGTTTCAGACTTAGATCTGTTGAGCGAAAATAAATTCGTTAAGCTAGTTTGAAAAATAAGAGGACTGGAAGTTCACATTGCATTAATCTAGAGTTGAACTCTTTATCACTAGTTATGATGTGATATGTATGTGGTAGCTCTACACACTGACTTATGTTATTGATACATGTATGTTTAACCAAACTTGATTATGTGATATATATGATTTGATCGAAATGATACAATGAGACATAATTGTGTTTTATTAACGAAACATTTGCATATAGAAGAGCAGTTGGAATGCCAATTGTAGTCAAGAACTCAACACTACTTTACAAAATAATGGCCACAATTATCTTTGTAGCTCATGTTAATGAGTGATGTAAAATATTATTTTAGATAATTAATCTAGTGTTAAATATTATTTTAAATATATGTTGATTAGTTTATATAATTACTTCTTTATAAATGTTTTTCAATGTGTGATAAATCTGTCATATTTGACTAAATGAGTGAAGTAAATAATAAATATTATATTTTTACTACATATATATATATATATATATATATATATATAATATATATATAATATATAATATATTAAATAATAGTATTTAAAGAATAAAGATTTTATGCGATTATATGTGTATATGTGAGTTGATAATTAATGTGATATTTGTTTTGTATGTTGACAATGTTAAGTTGCACATAATTATATTTAATTTACTTTATAAATATTATCGTCGGGATATTAGCAAATGTTGGGCAATGTAATTTTATATACTTAATAAATATTACTTAATATTACTTAATATACGTGTTATAGCAATGTGATTTATATATTATTTGATATAATAACTATTATAAAGTGTGATTTATTTTTATAGTTTTGACTATTCTCTAATAATAGTAATATTTTTAATTTGAGTATTTGAAAAATAGGTATTATAATAGTGAATTAATTTGGAACATAAGAATTTTGGTTATTAATGTATTTAATGATTAACTATTTTAATTCCTTATTTTATAAAACATAGCTTTGAAGTATGAGTAATAATTAGTAATGAATTGTATTTTAAAAAAAAAAGTTTTGGTAATTGTCTGTTTTATTTAAAAAAGAAGTAAATAACTAAATAAAAAGAAGTAAAATATATTTATGAGTAGACCCATATAAAGGTTTAACCTAATAATAAAAAAAAAATTGATGAAAACAGAAGAAGAAATGGTAGGCGAAAATAGAGGGGAGCGAGAAGCAACCAGCCGCATTAGAGGAAAAATATAAAAACAGAAGAAATTGATACCGGTAATCGATAATTGTCCTAGAAAATATTTTCCATTTTCATCCAAATTCAGTATCTTGTTTCATATTTTTAGTTAGTTCAATTAAACATATTTTCCGATTTTTACCCATTCCAATTCTCTCTCTAAAATATCGACTTACCATTGTGGAATTGTTATATTTGCACGTTCTTCTTCACGTAAGTTCCGATTTGAGTGAAACCAACGCCAAAAAAGTTCGTCTAAAAAAAGGCATATTATCCACTGATTGATTTCCTTTTTTATGATAAATTTTTTAACCGATTTCGAATTTAGTTTTAGAGTGTCTTCTTCATAATTATTTTTGACGTTTATCCATAATTGTCGAGTATCCAAAAATTTAAAGAACAAATATGTTTGTTCGTAGAATTGTATTCAGGGAAAACGTTGAAATAATGTACGGGTTGAGAGCGTTTGAATTCCAAGTATAATATATTGTGAGAATCGACAGGAAAACGGTGTTTCCCACCGATCACTACCACATATTGTGGCTCTAGCAACACTTTTTTAAGCAACGTGTTAAAGTGTTCTTAAAAGTGGATAAGACAACATTTTATGTCTGTTTGCCATCATTATTCTGCAACAGTGTATAATGTCCCCTAAATATTACGGGACAATTGTGGAAACTCTCCGTAGTAGCTCTTGGCCATATATGAAAGTGTCCCCTAACGTATTTCTAGGAACATTTTTAATGTTACCTTCTTCGAAAAAAGACTACATTTTTAAAATAATGCTTAAGCAATTTAACATTGATGAAAATTTTGCAAAAAAAAACTTCTTTAAATACAATTTTCAATATTATTTTTTATTAAAATTTAAAAGAAAAATTTATTAACTCGTAAATAAGACAGAGCTATTCTTATAATTATGATCATTTTCGTTTACAAAAATACGAGAAATATAAAAAAAATTATTACTACTACTATTATTATAATTATTATTATTATTATTATTATTATTATTTTATTATTATTATTTATTATATCATTATTATATTATTATTATTATTTTAGTTCCAGTTAAAAGAAATGGAACAAATAGTAATAAAAAAAAGAAGAAAAGGAACTAACAAAAAACAGGGAAAATAGAAACCCTTGACATTTTCTTCGTTGAGTTATGCGATTCATCTCCTTATTTCTTTTGTCTCTGTTCACAATCCTTACATTCTTTCTCTTCCCTTCCAATTCCACCATAAAATCTATCTCAATCTTCTCTTTGCTCTTTCTCTTTTGAATCATTTCTCTTTTCTCTTTGTCTCTAAATCACTCCACCCTTGCAACTCTTGAATGAATCGTTTATGGTTCTCCCAAATCAGAAAAACACACCTAATCGTTCCTATTATATTCGCTCTTTCTCTCTGAATCGTTCCTCTTCTCTCTTTCTCTCTGACTTGTTTTATTCCTTTCACACAAAGACTTCATTTGAGGGCCAAGATTACAGGTTCAAAAGGTAACTAAAAACCCTAACCCACTACTTTTGTTTCAGGTAAAATCTCCACCTTACATTTTTCTATATTCCTTTATGAATAACTTTGTAGGTATATTGAAGCTCTCTGTCAAGCTATGAGATTCAAATGAAATGTTGTTGCCTAAATGTGATTTTAAGGTAAATAAGTTTCATCTCTATACATTTCTTTTACAAAGGTTGAAGAAGCATTTCTCAGTTATTTAGTTATGTCGTCGAGTTATGTCCGTCGGTAACTAGATTTTTTCAACATGTGTGCTATTTGTATGTGTTGGTTGCGTTTAAATAATAAGTAGGAAAAAGATATGCAACTAAAGCTTAAACCTGATTTGAGTCGATTTGTTGAATTTGTTAGGGAAATTATTGATAGTGAATTTGGTGATAAATAAGTAGGACCTCTGTTTAATATTGGATAGACTGTAATAAACAATAAGACAAAACCAAGTCCTAGCTGTCACAAGGTATTAATTCAGTTCTGCTGATATATGTATTGTATAGTTGAAGTTTCAGTTTGGTGTACTTGTGGGTTGGGTGATTTTTAGTTCTGGCTAAGATTCTAAATGGCCTTCATTAGAAGGAAAAAAACTTATTGTAATGTTCTAATTGTAGAGTACTGCTTGTACTGAAATATTATAAGAACCTTAATATACCTTTTTGCTATTTAAAAAAAGAAGACTAATTCTTTTTTTGTATTGGTTTAAACTTCATAAATCCTAGACTTTATTTGTCTTTCCTCAATTTTGATTTATGCTCTTAAGACAAGGATAAAAAGCAGTCAAACTTTTTGCAAGATTGCGGAAGATATTGAGAGGTCTACACTGGAACCTACTTATGATACTTGTATTGGATTTGGATTTATATTAAGGACTATTTTGTTTTAAATTGGTTAATGTTGTTCTTGTTAGAAAAAGTGAAGTATTTGCGGTGGGCACTTACTGGATTTGTTGTATTAAAGCATTGCATTCTGCTATCATTCCTCTTTTGGTAAGTTAGGACCTAGCTTAATTGACTTGTTGATATGAATTGGATTCTTAGCTCTTTTATTTATACATACAAGGGATGATATGTATTATGTCTTCATAACAATTATTTTATTTTTTTTATCACAAGGTAACAATGAAATGATGATAAATTATTTCAAGTTGACGATGAAGGCGATGAATGGAAGAGGATGACATAGATGAAAAATTGAAGAGAAACGTAGATGCTAAATATGAGGAACACACACTTGAATGATAGATGATGATGTTAGATTATGCTTTTGGACGATGTTTTTTTACTGGGCATGTACTTGATCTGAAGCATCAAAATTTAACAAACTATATATTTGCTAGACTTAGTACTTTTAAGTATTAAAACTTATATGATACTACCATTTACTTTGTTTACTATTATCGTTACTAATCTTAGCAATTTGTTTATTACAATTTATGAATACACTTTGTTAATAAATTTGTGTTAAAATTTTGCATTATGTTTTCCTTAAGTTCAATTTGTGTATGTTAATTAAATTATTATTATAAAAATAATGACAATCGTCTTAACTTTATTATTGAATTAATATAAATAGAAAAATATAAAATTTATTTTGTAATATATGAATACAGTTGAAAATGTTGCCATAATGGCTCTAGCAATATTTTATTATGTTTCTCAATGTATTGTTTAAAGCAACATTTTATTCAATTGTTGTCAGATATCGGCAAACACTTGAAAAATGTTGTCTCTGACGCGTGAAAAATTGTTCTCCTATTCCAAGTTTAGGCAACATCTTATAAATAGCTGTGCCTCAAAGTGCGAGAAAATTGTTGCCCAAAGATAATAGGCAACACTCGCATATGAGACGCTCGGAAAATGTTGCCTATTCTTTTTGACAACATTTTTCTGTGTTTTGCCAACATTTTTCAAATGTTGTTACAGAGCAAAAATGTTGTAGTGGATTCATACGAAGCTCACTATGTACGGAAGTAAAAATGTGGAAACAAAGAGTCCATGACCATTTTTCTTAAAATAGTTTAAAAAACAAAATATTATCTTTAAAAATGAGTTGTTGTTGTGATTTGAGTTGTAGAAATTTTATTAATTTTTAAGGAGTTAGAAAAAGTCCTCTTCGATGTTTTTAAGGTAATGATAATGTGGATTGAATGGAAGTTTTAAATCGGGTAAGTTTGTTTGCCTTCCATTAATTTTGATTGATTATATGTCTTTAAAAAAATAGTAGTGGTTATATAATTTTGAGATGTGTACGTAATGGTTGAAATAGTAATGATATATTTTTTTTGGGTGATTTTCAAATATCATTTTGGTTTTAAAAGGTTTAACAAAGTAGTTAGAAAGTTGCTGATCTTTGAATTAAAGTTGAATTTTGACGTTTGAAAATTATGATTGGTGTGTTCGAAAAAATTCATATATTAATCAATAGTTTTGATCT
>PGWS01016847.1:0-10747 GCA_002896235.1 Cicer reticulatum
ATTAATAACATTAATAAAATGTTAATTAAACAATTTCCAAATTATGTTGATAAAATTAGTAAAAAAAATTATGTTGATAAAATTTTACATGTTAAAATTGGAATTTATTTTTGTATCTTTAATTTTGGTCGTTATTATTTTTACTTTATTTTAGTAATAATAATTTTATTAATTGTTATTTTGAGGCAGTAATTGTATTAATTATTAGCACCTCATAACAAGAACCACAGCCTTTGCCCGATTGATAGATGAGAGGGCTTCCGGCTGATATCATTGAAGATAATGGAGGTTGTCCAACAGCATTTCCATATCCACAAGCACCACCTACATAATCATCAAATATATAGTCATTGAATTTTTTTCCATAATATTGTAACCACTATATGGTTATATTTTGTATCTTTACAATAATGGAATTTAAAACTATACATATTAATTATGAACAAAAATATTTACTATATATACCTTCACTTCCATCTCCGGTGGGAGGTCCATACCAAGTGGCCACTGAAGGTGACATTAAGAATTGAGTGAGTAACATAACAACTTTGTTGGGCATAAAAAAGAGGAAGGTCACTAGTAATAATTAGAGAGTGACTACAAGGATGAGTATGAGAGAATGCACATTTAATGTATGAGCCATATCTTCACAAAACCACCTCGAGATTTGGTAACTACATATGTGGTTGTTATTGGAATGAAGGCTAGTCTGATATTATGTAGAGAGATAATGGCTTTCAATTTTTTTTAGTTATTTGACTAAAAATTACAAATTACTTACTTATGTACTATTTTTTTAATGTTTAATTTTAGTTTTGAAAATATTTCTTTATAAAATATTATCTCCCTATTATATAAATTCTCAATAATAAAATGAGTTCTTAATTTATTAAGACATTTTATTATTACAGAAAATGGCTCTAGATAATCTTTTTGATTAATTAGAGGGAAGTAAGAATACGATTATTCAATAAATGGATATATTGTATCTCTTATTATGAATCTAATAATACAAAGTAAGATTTGTTCTAAGCTCTTTCATGCATCCTCCACACAAAATTGATGATATGGCATCATTTGAAGGCCCTTCTAAAAAGCAAGAAAACCAATGCATTCAAAAATCTATTGAATACATACTTAAATGATGATGTACATAAAGGTATTCAATTAAATTAAATGGCATTATTTCAAATTTTCAAGGTTTTTAAGTGAATATATTTCAAAATTAATAAATAAAATTAACTAAATAATTATATTTCAAAATTAATAAATAAAATTAACTAAATAATTACATCAAAGTTTAAATATTCGTAAGATCCAACTCAACAGGAAAATGTTGGAATTATAAAATTAAATGTTGTGTCTAGATTTTAAATTCAAAATATCACTATTGTTTACGAAATTTCTTTATTATTTCATTTTTAGATAAAAAATATCCAAATTTTTACGATTGCTTTTTTTAAAATTTATAATTCTTAAATAGAATGTTTTTATAAATTATGTTTTATAAACTTATAATGAATAAAATGTTTTCCTTAATACACACATAGTTTATATAATTACTTCCTTGCAGGAAACATACGTGGACCCATGCCATAAATGGGATAATTTTCCTCTCTCGTACATCTTACACAACGTTGATAGACATGGCATCATGTCAAGGCCCTTCTAGAAAAATCAATAAACCAATCATCCAGAAACTATTAAATGCATACTTAAATGGTGATGTACATAAAAGGCAAAGAAGCAATATTTCAAATTTTAAGTATTTTAGGTGAATTACTTTCGAAACGTTAATAACACATAATATTATTAAATATAATACCGATAATTTGACTAACAAGACCACAGTAAAATATCAAATCATTTATACATATCTAAACTTGGCGGCATACTACTCATTACACCTCATCTTGTTGGCAATTTTTTTCTCTGTATGTCTCATCATCTATCTATACAATGTAGTGTGCAAGCACTACATGAGATCACGATCGAAGGTGGCTCACCATTTTTAAAGATATAATTGTATTAAGTGCAGAGTCGAGTAAATTAAATGTACATCAATATTCAAACATATAACATAGTATATGAACAATGTTTAAATATTTATTTGGTCTCTGTAAATATAACAATTTTTTATTGTAATTCTGGTAAGTTTTTTTGTTTGGATTTACTTTTGTAAAATTAGATATGGTCGACTTTGGTCCCAAACGTCAAATCAATATTAAAAGAATAAAGAGTTTTCTAAAAACCCTTAAACCCTTCTTTTAATTTTTATTCATATTCTCTTTATAAAATATCACTAACTATTAAATGATCAATAAATAAATTTATTAATTAATAATATAAAATATTTTAATTTTTAATATATCATAAAAGATGATGTGTTACTGTGTATTTATAGATCGACGTGTCATTACAGTTTATTAGCTTTTTTCTTAGGGACCAAAACGGATTGTGTCTGATTTTACGGGGACTAAATCCAAAAAAAAAAGTTAGATTTAACTAAAATCCAATAAAGTAGATATTATATTGTTATAAGATGTAATTTCAAAACTATTTTATCAAAGCTCTATTTATAGAAAATACATGATAGCATATGCACGCCTCACGAATCCTAATCTTAATAATCTCCACAGCGAATCTTCAAGTTTAGTTAGGTGTCTTCCAAAAATTCACTTCATTTACCATGAAATAAGACGTCTAATTAGGACATCCAATATTACACGAAACATCTTAGCAGTGTCATGCTTTTATGTAAGATTCTCTTACTAATTAATGCCTTAAAGCTCCTTCGAACCTGGAACTCTGATTCTGATCACAGATCAATTCCTATAACCATATCTATACTATGGCAATGATATGCATGCATAAGATAGCACAACAAACATTCATCACCAAAACAATGTCTAAACTCATATCTACATTAACTATGTATGCTTTCAACCAATTATTGTCTATCATCGCGCCACCATATAAAAAGACATACTTCAGACAATATTATTAACACTTTAACATTACTATTTTAATCTAATTATTAATCCATAACTTAATACCTTATCTTAAATTACTACTGATAATACTAACTGAATTTTCCATCATAACTAATTAACCTAATAAATTAACCCTGTGTGTATAATGGATTAACACTAAACTATTTGGTTAATAACACCATTCTAATCGATTAATCCTTAATTTAGTCACTTTCTATTTGTGAATTATATCAATTAAATCATTAACGTCCAACACATCATTATCGATTTTCATATATTTAATAAATAGGTGAGACATCATAAGCGATGGTCTAAAAAAGACAACAAATAACTCATTAGTTTTACTGTTCCTACGATTCTAAGCAAATCAAACAGTTGATATAGACCTAAGGATCATGAAACATCCCTATTTAATAAACCTGCTCAATTTATTCATTATAAGAAGAGTCAAAATCCCCCTTCTTACTTTGATCGACGATTCACATATTAAAGACTCAATTTCATAGAAAAGGGTGATTTCTTGCGGCTTAATATTCGAACAATCTAATATAATACAAAAAAATTAATATAACTAAAGTTTCTATTTAAGAATTACAATAGAAACAAGATGTGTAAGTGTCAATGTACCGATTGAGAAAATATTTTATCTGTGGAAAAATACACTACGCCAAAAATGACATTTTATAGTGCACCTTTTACGGCGCTTATTAAATACAAGCGCTGTTGTAAATATATTTAAAAAAAACGGAGGATATAACAACGCTTTTTTGACAAGCGTTGTTGTAGGGTCATATAACGCTTCTGTATAATGTTAACAAGACTTTTACAGCGCTTGTTCACAAGCGCTGTAAAATGAAGTGCCCTCACATAACGTTTTACAGCGCTGTAAAATATAGCACTCCCACCTGATGTTACATAGCTTTTACAACTCTTTTTGGACAAACGTTGTAAAAGACTTGCGCTGTCAAATAATTAAATGACCTATTAGAGCGCTTTTTTTACAAACGCTGTAAAAGACATGCGCTTTCAAATAATTAAATGACCTATTAGAGCGCTTTTATTACAAGCGTTGTAAAAGCCTTATAAAAATCATTTACTTTAAATAAATAAAAACAAATTTACGAACCCTCATCTCCTATACTCTGGGAATCGTCTTCTCCTCTACGTATTGTGCGGCCATCTACTGCTCCTCCTTTATAAAAAATTGGATACGTTGTCTCAGGTACTGTATTTATTAATTTGTTGTTGTCACGAAAACTAATAAATTGTTACATAATAAATCATATAAAATCTTTTCTTTTTTGAAATTGGTTGATCTGTTCTGTTTTGAAATCTTTTCTGTTTTGGAATTGTTACATAATGGTTGATGTTATCAGTAGCCTATTATTTTTGTAACTGCATTTATATAGGTCATATAATATGGACTAGAAATGGATGTCTGTCAATCGATTGTCAAAAGAGTATGAAAATGGAGTGAAGGAGTTTGTTGAGTTTGCAGTGAAGAATGGAAAAGATCCAAATAGAGTCGTTTGTCCTTGTTTAAAATGTTGTTTTGGAAAACGCGTTAGAGAAGATGAATTGAAAGGACATTTAGTATGGAATGGAATTGACAAAAGCTATACATGTTGGATAAGAAATGGTGAGGAAAAAGGGAAATTAATTAATTTTGAGAATGGTTCGACATATGTTCAACTGAATTCGATACAGATACCATATGAGCGGACGAGTTGAGGAGATTGCAAAAGCAGTTAAAGAAGATCTTCGGGATTGTCTAAAATGTTTGAGAGTTTGTTGAGTGATGCCGAAAAACCAATTAATAATGGTTGTACTAATTCACAAGACTGTCGGCGATATTAAAGTGTATAACTTAAAAGCGAGTATGATGATGGTCTGATAAAAGCTTCACTGAATTATTAACACTCTTAAAAGATATGTTGCCAGATATAATGAACTTCTCAGTCGATACCTACGAGGCTAAACGGATTTTGTGCTCTATTGGCATGAGTTAATAAAAGGATCATGCGTGTCCTAACGATTGCATTTTATTCGAACGAATATATAATATACTAAAGGCTTCAAATGCAATATCTCTCGATATAAGAAGAAAGAATCTACTCCAGCAAAGTCGTGTGTATTATTCTATATACCAAGATTTGGCGCATGTATCGCGTGAAGAACATTCAAAACATTGACATGGCATGCAGATGAAAGATTAGAGATGAAAAGTTTCGACACCTGCAGATCCCCACAATGGGCAAAAATTGAATCACGGTAATCCTGAATTCGAGATAGAGTCAGAATCTAAGACTTGCACTTTCTACTCTGATGAAATAAATCCACGATGGTCTTCAAAGCATCCTCACCAAAGCGTGGCCTGTGATTTGTTGATTTATAACCTGCCTCCATGGTTATGTATGAAGCGTAAGTTTATGATGTTGTCTCTGTTAATTTCTGGACCCAAACAACCGGAAATGATATTCGAACGTATACTGACTCTTTAATTGAAGATTCTTAAACGAACACTCTCCCATGAAAATTTCATATTTTGTTTCAGACTTAGATCTGTTGAGCGAAAATAATTCGTTAAGCTAGTTTGAAAAATAAGAGGACTGGAAGTTCACATTGCATTTAATCTAAGTTGACTTTTATCACTAGTTTATGATGTGATATGTATGTGGTAGCTTAATACACTGACTTATGTTATTGATACATGTATGTTTAACAAACTTGATATGTGATATATATTGATTTGATCGGAAATGATACAATGGACAAATTGTGTTTTATTAACGAAACATTTGCAATAGAAGAGCATTGGAATGCCAATTGTAGTCAAGACCAAAACCTACTTTACAAAATATGGCCCACAATTATCTTTGTAGCTCATGTTAATGAGTGATGTTAAAATTTATTTTAGATATTAATCTAGTGTTAAAATTATTTTAAATATATGTTGAATAGTTTTAAATACTTTTCTTTATAAATGTGTTTTCAATGATGTGATAATCTGACATATTTGACTAAATGAGGAAGTAAATAATAAATATTATATTTTACTACATATATATATATATATATATTATATATATATATATATATATATATATATAAAAATAATAGTATTTAAAAGAATAAGATTTTATGCGATTATATGTGTATATGTGAGTTGGAAATTAATGTGATATTTTTTTGTATGTTTGACTAATGTTAAGTGCGCACATATTTATATTTAATTATTTACTTTATAAATAATTATCTTGGGATATTAGCAATGTTGTGGCAATGTAATTCTATATACTTTATAAATAATTACTTAATTATTACTTTAATATACGTGTTATAGCAATGTGATTTTATATATTTTATTATGATATAATAACTATTATAAAGTGTGATTTAATTTATAGTTTTGATTATTCTCTAATAATAGTAATATTTTAATTTGAGTATTTGAAAAAATAGGTATTATAATAGTGATTATTTGGAACATAAGAATTTTGGTTATTAATGTATTTTAATGATTAACTATTTTAATTCCTTATTTTATAAAACATTAGCTTTGAAAGTATGAGTAATAATTTAGTAATTGAATTGTATTTAAAAAAAAGTTTTGGTAATTGCCTGTTTATTTAAAAGAAGTAAATAACTAAATAAAAAAGAAGTAAATATATTTATGAGTTAGACCCATATAAAGGTTTAAACCTAATATAAAAAAAATTGATTTGAAAACAAGAGAAAGAAATGGTAGCGAAATAGAGGGAGCGATGAGCAGACCAGCCCGCACTTAGAGGAAAAAAATAAAAACAAAGAAGAAAATTGATACCGGTAATCGATATTGTCCTGAAAACTATTTTCCATTTTCATCCAAATTCAGTATCTTGTTTATTTTTTAGTTAGTCATTAAAACATATTTTCCAGATTTTTAAACATTCAATTTCTCTCTAAATAACCGACTTACCCATTTTGTGGAATTCGTTATTTTGCACGGTTCTCTTCACCGTAAGTCCCGATTTGAGTGAAACCACGCCAAAAAGTCGTCTAAAAAAGGTATATTATCCACTGATGATTTTCTTTTTTATGATAAATTTTTTAACCGATTTCGAATAGTTTTTAGAGTGTCTTCTCATAATTTATTTTGACGTTTATCCATAATTGTCGATATCCAAAGTAAAGAACAAATATTGTTGTTCGTAGAATGTATTCTGTCTGTGAACTTGAATAATGTAAGGTTAGAGAGCTTGAATTCCTAAGTATAATATTGTAATAACAGGAAAACGTTGTTCCCACCGATCACTCCACAATTGTTCTCTAGCAACACTTTTAAGCAACGTGTATAAGTGTGCTTAAATGGATAAACAACTTTATGTTGTTGCCATCATTATTCTGCAACAGTGTATAAATGTTCCCTAAATATTATGAACAATGTAAACGTCTCCGTAGTAGCTCTTTGGCAATATATGATAAGTGTCCCCTTACGTATTTCTAGGAACATTTTTCAATTGTTACCTTCTTTCGAATAAAAGACTACATTTTTAAATATTGCTTAAAAATTTAACCATTGATGAAAATTTTTGCAAAAAAAAAATTCTTTTAAATTACATTTTTCAATATTTATTTTTTCTATTAAAATTTAAAAGAAAAATTTATTAACTCGTAAATAAGACAGAGCTATTCTTATTAATTATGATCATTTTCGTTACAAAAAATACGAGAAATAATAAAAAAAAATTATTACTACTACTTATTATTAATTATTATTATTATTGTTTATTATATTATTATTATTATTATTATTATTATATTATTATTATTATTATTATTTTTTAGTTCCAGTTTAAAAGAAATGGAAACAAATAGTAATAAAAAAAAAAGAAGAAAAGGAACTAACACAAAAACAGGGAAAATAGAAACCCTTGACATTTCCTTCGTTGAGTTATGCGATTCATCTCCTTCCTTATTCTTTTTGTCTCTGTTTCACAATCCTTACATTCTTTCTCTTCCTCCTTCCCAATTCCACCATAAATCTATCTCAATCTTCTCTTTGCTCTTTCTCTTTGAATCATTTCTCTTTTCTCTTTGTCTCTGAATCACTCCACCCTTGCAACTCTTTTGAATGAATCGTTTATGGTTTCTCCCAAATCAGAAAAACACACCTAATCGTTCCATATTATTTCGCTCTTTCTCTCTGAATCGTTCCTCTTCTCTCTTTCTCTCTGACTTGTTTTATTCTTTTCACAAAGACTTCATTTGAGGGCAAGATTACAGGTTCAAAAGGTAACTAAAAACCCTAACCCACTACTTTTGTTTCAGGTAAAATCCACCTTACATTTTTCTATATTCTTTTATGAATAACTTTGTAGGCTATTATTGAAGCTCTCTGTCAAGCTATGAGATTCAAATGAAGATGTTGTTGCTAAATGTGATTTTAAGGTAAATAAGTTTCTCTCTATACATTTCTTTACAAAGGTTGAAGAAGATTTCTCAGTTATTTAGTTATGTCGTCGATTATGTCGTCGGAACTAGATTTTTCAATGTGTGCTATTGTATGTGTTGGTGCGTTTAAATTTAAAATAGTAGGGAAAAGATATGCAACTAAAGCTTAAACATGATTTGAGTCGATTGTGAATTGTTAGTGAAATTATTGATAGTGAATTGTGAATAAATAAGTAGTACCTCTGTTATTGGATAGACTGGACAATACAATAAGAGCAACCCAGTCTAGCTGTCACAGGGTATTAATTCAGTTTGATATATGTATTGTTAAGTTGAGTTTCAGTTTGGTGTACTTGTGGTTGGGTGATTGTAGTTCTTGGTCTAAGATTCTATGGCCTTATATAGAAAGGAAAAAAAAACTTATGAATGTTCTATTTTAGAGTACTGCTTGTATGAATTTTATAAAGAACCTTAATTACCTTTTGCTATTAAAAAAGAAGCTTATTTTCTTTCTTTGTATTGGTTTTTTAAACTTCATAATTCTCAGCACTTATATGTGTCTTCCTTCAATTTTTGATTTAGCTTCTTAGATGACAAGGATTAAAAAGCAGTCAACATTTTGCAAGATTGGAGCAAGATTATTGAGAGGTAACTACACTGGAACCTACTATTGGATACTTGTATTGGATTTTGGATTTTTATTTAAGGACTATTTTGTTTTAAATTTTGTAATGTTGTTTGTTAGAAAAGTGAAGTAGTTTGCGGGTGGCACACTTACTGGATTTGTTTGTTTAAAGCATTGCATTTGCTATCATTTCCTCTTTTGTAAGTTTTGAGACCTAGGCTTATTTGGCTGTATGAATATGAATTGGATCTTAGCTGGTTATTTATTGTGGTGATAACATACAAGGATGATATTGTATTATAGGTTTTCATAACAATATTTTATTTTTTTATCATCCAAGGTAACAATGAAATGATGATAAATTATTTCAAGTTGACGATGAAGGCGATGAATTTGAAGAGGATGACATAGATGACAAATTTGAAGAGGACAACGTAGATGCTAAATAATGAAGAAACACACACTTGAATGATTTAGATGATGATGTTAGATTATGGCTTTTTGGCGATGTTTTTTTACTAGGCATGTACTTGATTGAAGCATCAATTTAACAAACTATATATTTTGCTAGACTTAGTACTTTTAAGTATAACTTTATTTTGAATACTACCATTTATTTGTTTACTATATATGTACTTCTTAGACATTTGTTTATTCCATTATTTGAATACAACTTGTTAATAATTTGTTGTTAAACTTGCATTATGTTTCCTTAGTTCATTTGTGTATGTAATTAAATTTATTATTATAAAATAATGACAAAATGTCTAATTTATTATTTGAAATTAATAATAAGAGAAAAATAAAAATTTATTGTATATATGATACAGTTGAAAATGGTTGCCTATAAGCTCTAGCAATATTTATTAATGTTCTCAATGTTTTGTTGTAAAGCAACATTTATAATTGGTTTCAGAGATGGCAACACTTGAAAATGTGTCTTAGACGCGTGAATGAAAAATTGTTCCCTATTCCCATAGTTTAGGCAACATTATAAATAGTGTGCCCAAAAGTCGAGAAAAATGTTGCCAAAGATAATAGGCAACACTCGCATATGAGACGCTCGGAAAATGTGCCTATTCTTTTTGACAACATTTTTCTGTGTTTGCCAACATTTTCAATGTTGTTACAGAGCAAAATGTTGTAGTGGATTTCATACGAAGCTCACTATGTACGGAAGTAAAAATGTGGAAACAATGAGTCATGACCTTTTTTCTTAAAATATTTAAAAAACCAAATACTTCTTTAAATGAGTTGTTGTTGTGATTGGATTGTAGAGAATTTTATTAATTTTTAAGGAGTTAGAAAAAGTCCTCTTCCGATGTGTTAAGGTATGATAATGTGGATTGAATGGAAGTTAATCGGGTAAGTTTGTTTGCCTTCCATTAATTTTGATTGATTATATGTCTTTAAAAAATAGTAGTGGTTATATAATTTTGGAGATGTGTACGATGGTTTGAAATAGTAATGATATATTTTTTTGGGTGATTTTCAAATATCATTTTTGGTTTTAAAGGTTTTAACAAGGTAGTTAGAAGTGCTGATCTTGAATTAAAGTTGAATTTTGACGTTTGAAATTTATGAATTTGGTGTTTGTTCGAAAAAATTCATATAGTTAATCAATAGTTTTTGATCTTCATAGTGAATCCAAATGGTGTTTGTTTTTAGGTTGACTTTTTGAAAATAAAATTAGGGG
>PGWS01016848.1:0-12106 GCA_002896235.1 Cicer reticulatum
TTTTTTGACAAGCGCTGTTGTAGGGTCATATAGCGCTTGCGTATATATGTTACAAGGCTTTTAACAACGCTTGTTCACAACGCTGTAAAATGAAGCGTCCTCACATAACATTTACAAGCGCTTTTGGAGCGCTGAAAAATAAATAGCGCTCCCACCTGATGTTACATAGCTTTTACAGCGCTTTTTGGACAAGCGCTATAACGACTTGCGCTTTCAAATAATAAATGACGTATTAGAGCGCTTTTTTATAAGCGCTGTAAATAGACATGCGCTTTTAAATAATTGATGACCTAATAGAGCGCTTTTGTTATAAGCGATGTAAACGCCTTATAAAAATCAAATTACTTAAATAAATAAAAACAAATTTACGAACCTCAATATCTATACTCTGGAACCGTCTTCTCCTCTACGTATTGTGCGGGCCATTTACTTCTCCTCCTTTATTAAAACCATTGGATACGTTGTCTAAGGTACTGTATTTATTAATTTGTGGTTGTCACGAAAAACTAATAAATTGGTTACATAATAAATCATATAAAATCTTTTCTTTTTTGAAATTTGTTGATTCTGTTCTGTATTTGAAATCTTTTCTGTTTTGGAATTGTTAAATAATGGTTGATGTTATCAGTAGCTTATTATTTTGTAACTGCATTTATATAGGTCATATAATATGGACTAGAAATGGATGTCTGTCAATCGATTGTCAAAAGAGTATGAAAATGGAGTGAAGGAGTTTGTTGAGTTGCAGTGAAGAAATGGAAAAGACCAAATAGAGTACGTTTGTCCTTGTTTAAATGTTGTTTTGGAAAACGCGTTAGAGAAGATGAATTGAAAGGACATTTAGTATGGAAATGGGAATTGAATCAAAGCTATACATGTTGGATAAGAAATGGTGAGGAAAAAAAAGGAAATATTAAATTTTTGAGAATGGTTCGACATATGCTTCAACTGAATTCGATACAGATACATATGAGCCGGACCGAGTTGAGGAATTGCAAAGCAGTAAAGAAGATCTTAACGTGGATTGACTAAAAATGATTTGAGAGTTTGTTGGAGTGATGCCGAAAAAACCATTATATAAATGGTTGTACTAATTCACAGACTGTCGGCGATATTATAAAGTATGTATAACTTAAAAGCGAGTAATGGATGGTCTGTAAAAGCTTCACTGAATATTAAAACTCTTAAAAGATATGTTGAGATGATAATGAACTTTCTCAGTCGAAACCTACGAGGCTAAAACGAGATTTGTGTGCTCTATTGGCATGAAGATTTATAAAAGGATTTCATGCGTGTCCTAAACGATTGCATTATTATTCGAGAACGAATATTAATACTAAAAGCATTACCAAAAAATGCAATATTCTCGATATAAAAGAAAGAATCTACCCAGCAAAAGTCGTGTGTATTTTCCTATAATACAAGAATTAGGCGCATGTTCGCAGTGAAGAACATTCAAAAACATATGACATGGCCATGCAGATGAAAGAATATAGAGATGAAAAGTTTTCGACACCCTGCAGATTCCCACAATGGGCAAAAAATTGATCACGAGTATCCTGAATTCGAGATAAGAGTCAAGAAATCTAAGACTGCACTTTCTACTGATGAAATAAATCCACATGGTCTTCAAAGCATCTCACAAAGCATGTGGCCTGTGATTTTGGTTGATTTATAAACCTGCCTCCATGGTTATGTATGAAGCGTAAATTATAGATGTTGTTCTGTTAATTTCTGGACCCAAACAACCCGGAAATGATATCGACGTATACTTGACTCCTTTAATTGATAAGATTCTTTAAAACGAACACTCTCCATGAAAATTTCATATTTGTTTCAGACTTAGATCTGTTGAGCGAAAAATAAAATTCGTTAAGCTAGTTTTAAAAAATAAGAGGACTGGAAGTTCACATTGCATTTAATCTAGAGTTGAACTTTTATCACTAATTATGAATGTGATATGTATGTGGTAGCTTAATAACGACTTATGTTATTGATACATGTATGTTTAACAAACTTGATTATGTGATATATATTGATTTGATCGGAATGATACAATGAGACATAATTGTGTTTTATTAACGAAACATTTGGCAATAGAAAGGCAGTTGGAATGCCAATTGTAGTTCAGACCACCTACTTTACAAAATATGGCCACAATTATCTTTGTAGCTCATGTTAAATGAGTGATTAAATTATTATTTAGATAATTAATTAATGTAAATATTTTAAATATAAGTTGATAGTTTTATAATTACTTTTCTTATAAATGTGTTTTCAATGATGTATAATCTTGTACATATTTGACTAAATGAAGTGAAGTAAATAATAAATATTATATTACTAACATATATATTATATATATATAATATTATATTATATATATATATATATATATATATTAATATAGTATTTAAAGATAAGATTTTAATGCGATTATAATGTGTATATGTGAGTTGATAATTAATTGTGATATTTTGTTTTGTATGTTTGACTAATGTTTAGTTGCACATAATTATATTTAATTATTTACTTTATAAATAATTATCTTGGGATATTAGCAATGTTGTGGCAATGTAATTCTATATACTTTATAAATAATTACTTAATTATTACTTTAATATACGTGTTATAGCAATGTGATTTTATATATTTTATTATGATATAATAACTATTATAAAGTGTGATTTATTTTATAGTTTCGACTATTCTCTAATTATAGTAATATTTTAATTTGAGTATTTGAAAAAATAGGTATTATAATAGTGATTATTTGGAACACAAGAATTTTGGTTATTAATGTATTTTAAAGATTAACTACTTTAATTCCTTATTTTATAAAACATTAGCTTTGAAGTATGAGTAATAATTTAGTAATTGAATTGTATTTTAAAAACAAAAGGTTTGTTAATTGTCTGTTTTATTTAAAAAAGAAGTAAATAACTAAATAAAAAAGAAGTAAAATATATTTTATGAGTTAGACCCATATAAAGGTTTAAACCTAATTAATAAAAAAAAAATTGATTGAAAACAGAAGAAGAAATGGTAGGCGAAAATAGAGGGGAGCGAGACAGACCAGCCGCACTTAGAGGGAAAAAATAAACAAAGAAGAAAATTATGGATAACCGGTATCGATAATTGTCTAGAACAATATATTCACATTTTCATCCAAATTTCAGTATCTTGTTTCATATTTATTAGTATAGTCAATTAAACATATTTTTTCAGATTTTTACCATTCCAATTTCTCTCTAAAATATCCGACTTACCATTTGTGGAATTCGTTATTATTGCACGGTTCTTCATCACCGTAAGTCCGATTGTGAGTGAAGCCAACAGCCAAAAAGTTCTCTAAAAAAGGCTATATTAATACACACTGATTGAGATTCTTTTTTTATGATAAATTATTAACCGGATTGTTCGAAATTTAGTTTTAGAGTGTCCTCTCATAATTATTTTGACGTTTAATCACATAAATAGTCGAGTTATCTCAAAAAGTTAAAGAACAAATATTGTTTGTTCGTAGAATTGTATTCGTGTGGGAAAGCGTTGAAATAAGTAATGGGTAGAGAGCGTTTGAATTCTGCTAAGTATAATTATTTGTGAGATGACAGGAAAACGGTGTTTCCCACCGATCACTACACAATTGTGGTCTCTAGCAACACTTTTTTTAAGCAACGTGTATAGTGTTGTTAAAAGTGGATAAGACAACATTATTTGTTGCCATCATTATTCTTGCAACGTGTATAAATGTTCCCTAAATATTTATGGGAACAATTGTGAAAACGTTCGGTAGAGTCTTTGGCAATATATGATAAGTGTCCCTTACGTTTTCTAGGAACGATTTTTCAATGTTACGCGTTCTTTCGAATAAAAGACTACATTTTAAAATATTGCTGAAATTAAGCATTGATGAAATTTTTGCCAAAAAAAAATTCTTTTAAATTAAATTTTCAATATTATTTTTTCTATTAAAATTAAAAAAGAAATTTAATTAACTCGTAAATAAGACAGAGCTATTCTTATTAATTATGATCATTTTCGTTTACAAAAATACGAGAATATAAAAAAAAATTATATACTACTATTATTATTATATATATTATTATTATTATTAATTTATTATTATTATTATATTATTAGTTATATTTGTATTATTATATATTATTATTAATTTTTAGTTCGTTAAAAGAATGGAACAAATAGTAATAAAAAAAAAGAGAAAGGACTAACACAAAAAAGGGAAATAGAAACCTTGACATTTCTTCGTTGATTATGCGATTCATCTCCTTCTTATTCTTTTTGTCTCTGTTCACATCTTAATTCTTTCTCTTTCTCTTCCAATTCCACATAAAATCTATCTCAATCTTCTCTTTGCTCTTTCTCTTTGAATCATTTCTCTTTCTCTTGTCTCTGAATCACTCCACCTGCAACTCTTGAATGACAATCGTTTATGGTTTCTCCAATTCAGAAAAACACACTAATCGTTCTATTTACTTCGCTCTTGTCTCTCTGAATCGTTCCTCTTCTCTTCTTTCTCTCTGACTTGGTTTTATTCCTTTCACACAAGACTTCATTTGAGGGCAAGATTACAGGTTCAAAAGGTAACTAAAAACCCTAAACCACTACTTTTGTTCAGGTAAAATCTCCACCTTACATTTTAATATTCTTTTATGAATAACTTGTAGGTATTATTGAAGCTCTCTGTCAAGCATGAGATTCAAATGAAGATGTTGTTGCCTAAATGTGATTTTAAGGTAAATAAGTTTCATCTCTATCATTTCTTTTACAAAGGTTTGAGAAGCATATTTCTCATTATTTAGTTATGTCGTCGAGTTATGTCCGTCGGTAACTAGATTTTTCAACATGTGTGCATTTGTATGTGTTGTTGCGTTTAAATAAATAAGTAGGGAAAAAGATATGCAACTAAAGCTTAAACCTGATTTGAGTCGATTTGTGAATTTGTTAGGGAAATTTTGATAGTGAATTTGTGATAATAGTAGGACCTCTGTTTATATTGGATAGACTGGAATAACAATAAGAGCAAACCAAGTCTAGCTGTCACAGGGTATTAATTCATTCTGATATATGTATTTGTATAGTTGAGTTTTCAGTTTGGTGTACTTGTGGTTGGGTGATTTAGTTCTTGTCTAAGATTCTAAATGGCCTTATTAGAAAGGAAAAAAAACTTATTGTAATGTTCTATTGTTAGAGTACTGCTTGTACTGAATATATTATAAAGAACCTTATATACCTTTTGCTATTTAAAAAAAAGAAGACTAATTCTTCTTTCTTTGTATTTGGTTTTAAACTTCATGAAATTCTCTAGCACTTTATGTGTCTTTCCTTCATTTTGATTTATGCTTCTAGATGACAAGGATTAAAAAGCAGTCAACATTTTTTGCAAGATTGGAGCAAGATTATTGAGAGGTAACTACACTTGGAACCTACTATTGATACTTGTATTGGATTTTGGATTTTTTATTTAAGGACTATTTTGTTTTAAATTTTGTAATGTTGTTTTGTTAGAAAAGTGAAGTAGTTTGCGGTGGGCACTTACTGGATTTGTTGTTTAAAGCATTGCATTTGCTATCATTCCTCTTTTGGTAAGTTTAGGACCTAGCTTATTTGGCTTGTTGAATATGAATTGGATTCTTAGCTCTTTTATTTTTATACATACAAGGATGATATTGTATTATAGTCTTTCATAACAATTATTTTATTTTTTTATCACCAAGGTAACAATGAAAATGATGATAAATTATTTCAAGTTGACGATGAAGGCGATGAATTTGAAGAGGATGACATAGATGACAAATTTGAAGAGGACAACGTAGATGCTAAATATGAAGAACACACACTTGAATGATTTAGATGATGATGTTAGATTATGCTTTTTTGGACGATGTTTTTTTACTAGGCATGTACTTGATTGAAGCATCAAAATTTCAACAAACTATATATTTTGCTAGACTTAGTACTTTTAAGTATTAAACTTTATTTGAATACTACCATTATTTTGTTTAACTATATATGTGTTCTATCTTAGACAATTTGTTTTTACCATTTATTTGAATACACTTTGTAATAATTTGTGTTAATTTGCATTATGTTTCTTAGTTCAATTTGTGTATGTAATTAAATTTATTTATTATAAATATGACAAAATGTCTAATTTATTTATTTGAATTAATATATAGAAAATAAAAATTTATTTTGTATATATGATACAGTTGAAAATGGTTGCCTATAAGCTTAGCAATATTTTATTATGTCTTCAATGTATTGTTGTAAAGCAACAATTTATCAATTGTTTGTCAGATATGGCAAAACTTGAAAAAGTTGTCTTAGACGCGTTGAAAAATTGTTCCCTATTCCCATAGTTTAGCAACATTTTATAAATAGTGTGCCCAAAAGTGCGAGAAAATTTGAAGATATAGGCAACACTCGCATATGAGACGCTGGAATAATTGTGCTATTCTTTTTGACAACATTTTTCTGTGTTTTGCCAACATTTTTCAAATGTTGTTACAGAGCAAAAATGTTGTAGTGGATTCATACGAAGCTCACTATGTACGGAAGTAAAAATGTGGAAACAAAGAGTCCATGACCATTTTTCTTAAAATAGTTTAAAAACAAAATATTATCTTTAAAAATGAGTTGTTGTTGTGATTTGAGTTGTAGAAATTTTATTAATTTTTAAGGAGTTAGAAAAAGTCCTCTTCGATGTTTTTAAGGTAATGATAATGTGGATTGAATGGAAGTTTAAATCGGGTAAGTTTGTTTGCCTTCCATTAATTTTGATTGATTATATGTCTTTAAAAAAATAGTAGTGGTTATATAATTTGAGATGTGTACGTAATGGTTGAAATAGTAATGATATATTTTTTTTGGGTGATTTTCAAATATCATTTTTGGTTTTAAAGGTTTTAACAAAGTAGTTAGAAAGTGCTGATCTTGAATTAAAGATTGAATTTTGACGTTTGAAAATTTATGATTTGGTGTTGTTCGAAAAAATTCATATATTAATCAATAGTTTTGATCTTCATAGTGAATTCCAAAATCGGTGTTTGTTTTTAAGGTTGACTTTTTTGAAAATAAAATTAGGGGATTGTCTAAAAAAGTTTTAGTTTTTTAGTTTTGAAATCTATTTTAATAAATAATTTTAAAAAACTGTTTTCAACAAATAAAAAAATATATATTTGGATAATTCATTTTTTAAAAATTTGGTTTAGATATTGTTTAATACAATTATTTTAAAATTTATTAGAAAGTGAGAACTAAAAATCATTCTCTTTAATACTTGATATCATTGTCTAAATAAAATTTGAATATTTTAAAATATAAATTTATATATTAAAATAAAAATGTAAATTGGTTTGGTCAAAATTAAAAAAAAAATTTCAAATTATGTTATTTGAACTAACGAGCTAATAAGATGTTTGTGAATTTGAATTGAGTTGATTTCAACTTAAAAAAAAAAAATTCATATTAAAGTCAAACAAATTTTTATTAAGTTAAGACAAACTCAACTGAGTTCGATTTATTTTTAATCTTAATTATGAACTAAAAAAATAATAAAAATATTTTTATCCAACACAATAAATTATAGATGATATTATTTTTGTTTGTGAATGTTGATTTACATCTCTAAACATTATTCATATTTTTATTGTATTATAAACAACAACAACAAAATTATCAAAAGAAATTATTAATAACGTTTTTTTTACAATATTTATAACTATTGGAAAAAAAATATGTATTTGAAAAATTATTATTATTTTAGCTTTAATAATTAAACAAAGAGAAACTGTCTTTATTTACTCTAGCAATGTATAAGTCTATTAAAAATTATTTGAAGTTGGATAACACAAAGTAAATAGACACAAGAAGGTTGTGATCAAAGCATTCCGTTCACATCTTCGTCGTATAACAAGATGATAGTACCAAGTTTTTTATATTTCAAATTGTCATTATAAAAATTTATCAAATTTTAGTGTTTTAAAATTTTTAGTCAGCAAAATCCAAATTTTAAAATTAAAAAGTAAAAGAACTTGTTTGATTTGGTTTTTAAAAATTGTATTTTACTTTAAAATAAAAAACTAAAAATCCGCTTGGCAATATTGGAAGTGAAATATAATTCAAATGTTGTTTTGGGCCAAATTAATTGGTTCCACATTGTACCCCATATAAATACCATTTGTGTGTATATTTTTAAAAACTAATGCCATTTTGATACCATAGTGAAAAACAGAAAATACTCTCTTCCATAATCTCTCTCTTTTAATCCATCATCTTCTAAAACACCAAAGTTTTCAATTTATCGATTTTCACCATTGATTCACCCTCCACTCTTGATTGTGTTCCAACATTTGGCATTCCATAGCCTAGTTTAAATCCAATTCCCGCTGCAATCATGTCCGTTCCAACGACACAAAATTCCTACCAACCTCCCGATTCTTGATTCGAAGAATTATGACAAATGGCACAAACAAATGAAAGTTTTGTTTGGATATCAAGATGTTCTGATATGATTAACCGATGGCATTACTACCTCTTGGTAAAGAGGCTACAACTGCTCAACAAGCGAAATTCAAGGAAGATAAGAAGAAAGACTACAAGGCCCTTTTCTTGATTCATTCCTGCGTCGATAGTGACAACTTCGAAAAGGTTGCGATTGCGACTCGGCGAAGACAACTTTGGGTATTCTTGAGAAAGCTTATGCTGGTGCGGATAAGGCGAAGGTGGTGAGAGTTACAAACTCATAAGCGGCAGTTTGAGTTACATTCAAATGGAAGACAAGGAAACGATTAACGATTACGTGAGCGTGTGACACGCTTGGGAATCAAATGAAGTCGTGTGGGTGAAGCCGTTTCCAAACAGAATTTTGTGTCAAAGGTATTGCGTTCTTTAACACCAAGATTCGATAATATTGTGGTGGCGCTTGAGGAAATCGAAGGATCTCAAGACGATGACGAAAGATGAACTTCAAAGTTCATTGGAAGCTCATGAACAAGAAATGGACGAAAGAGGAAACGATAAAGCCAAAGCGGAAGTTGCTTTGCAAGCCCGTTTCAACGAGGCAAGAACAAAGAAAACGAAAAGGAAATGGCCTTCTAGAGGAAAGAAAAATTTCCAGATTTTTGATGCGAAAAGAGTCACAATTTCAAGGAAAGGTGAGGCGGCATTCCAAAGGTGGTGGTCAGACAACTACAAAGCCGTTCGGCAAAAGTACCAAGAAGTGTTACCATTGTCAAAAGATTGGGCATTTCGCAAGAGAGATGTAGAGCGAAACCAAGGGAAAAATCATGCGGATGAGGCTAAGGTTGCTAGGCAAGACGTGGATTATGATAACACGTTCTTGTGATGATCATGGAAAGAGAACTACGACATTAAAGAGGTGCTGGACAACACTGTGACAAGAAGAAGTTGTTGGACAACAACTATTGCAGTGCAGAAAAATCTGCAATAACGCATTCGGAGAAAAGCGCAATGGTAACAGTTCGAGATGGAGCCAAGGGAGAAATGAGTGGTACTTCGACTCCAAGTTGTTCGACACATATGACAGGAAGAAAGGATTGGTTCGTGAAGATCAATCAAGCCACCCGAATAAGAGTGAAATTCGCGGATGATACGACATTAGCGGTCGACGGTGTCGGTGATGTTATTTGATCATGAGAAGGGATGGTGGTCATTCCTTGATCAAAGATGTGCTGTACATTCAGGAATCAAGTGTAATCTCTTGAAGTATTGGCCAATTGCTTGAGAAGGAATTACATGATTCGGATGGAAAACAAGGTTTTGCGCGTTTTGGACAAAAACGGTGTTTTGATCCTTAAGGCTCCTATGGCTGCCAATAGGACTTTTTCAAGATTGAGTTGGAAGATCAATGGAGCATAGGTGTTTAAGCTACAACGGCAAGTCGTGATGAATGGTTGTGGCACTACCATCTTTGGACACTTGAATTGTTTAGATCTCACACGTTGCAAAAGTATGAGATGGTGACCGGACTGCACTAGTATCAAATATTCCAGCTGAGATATGTGAAGAGTGGATACAAGGGAAGCAACACAGAATAGTTTCAGCAAAGATGCCAGGTCATAGGAACTAAACATCAGCTTGAGGTGATGTATTCGATGTGTGTCGGACCGATGCAAGTCAGTTCGTATGGAGAGTATCGATATTTTGTCACATTTATTGATGATTTTAGTAGGAGCCTTATGATTTATCTCAAAAAGAGGAAGGATGAGGTGTTTGAGGTGTTCAAACGATTTAAATCCATGGTTGAGCGGCAAAGCAGTCACAAACTCGAAATTCTCAAAACTGATGGCAGAGGCGATTTACTCCGAGAGAATTTGGGAAGTATTGTGGATATGAGGTATAGTGCGTGAGGTGTTGTACCACCTATACGCGTTAGCAAAAATGCGTGGTCGAGAGAAAATCGGACAATTATGAATATGGTGCGTAGCATGTTGAAAGAGAAGAATTTGCCGAAAGAGCTTTGGGGAGAAGCTATTGCTACACAGCCGCCTATGTGTTAATAGGTCATATGTCCTACAAAGAAGCTGGAAAAGGTGACTCCAGAGAGGTATGGTCTGGGAATTCAAATTGAATTTGAGTCATTTGCGCCATTTCGGTTCGAGTAGCATTTCGACATATTCGGAGACAGTTCGAAAGAGCTTGCTTGATGACCAAGAGGAAATGATGTTTGCTTGTCGGATATCATCCTACTGGAGTCTACAAGGTTGTTTGATGTGAGTAGCAAGAAGATCGTAATTAGTCGAGATGTATCGTGGATGAGATACGGCAGTTTAGACATCAGAAAAAACTGCAATATCAGCTCGGCAAATTCAATTTACCAATCGATTTTATGGCACAAAAATCGACATCTGGACGCTATTGGTAAGAATACCGTGCCATATCGAATTTACCAATCGATTATGCCACAAAAATCGACATCCTGGAGCTGCCTGGCGAAGTGCCAATCGATTTACCAATCGATTTTTCTGCAGAAAAATCAGATTTTGCTTCTGGAGAGGGGGAAAATCGATTTACCGAATCGATTTTATGCCACGGAAATCAGCATCCTGGAGCTTCCTGGAGACGTGGAGGAAATCGATTGCCAATCGATTTTCTGCAGAAATCAGAATTTTCAGCCTGTCTGAAGGTTGCTGTACAGCAACCTTTCAAAACCGAAACAGGTGAATCAAGTAGACACAACCAACAAGGGCAAAGAGGATTCGCCTCAAGACTCAGGTGATTGGTGAATTATTCCACAGATAGCGAGATTCAACAATGAGGGTGATCTTATTTCACTTCGCTCTAATGGCCGAATCCGAACGGTGAATACGAGAGGAGGCATTAAGCGATCCAAAGTGGATGTGTGCCTATAAAGGAAGAGTTGGATCAATTGAAAGGACAAATACATGGATGTTGGATTGATTTACCGAAAGGTAAAAAGTGGTTATTTCATGTGAAAGATACTATTGTGCTGTGGGAACTTATTTCCTGCAAATGACATGGGCAAAAGTTGCGAAGTACTCGGATCACCGACCGACCGATTGGTGTGTGGAGATTAAGGACGATGAAATCAACGACCGATTATGTCTTATATGTTCGGAGGGGCAACAATCTCTGGTGTTCTAAAAAGGAGCCGGTGGTTGCTCTCTCTTCCTGCTGCGAGCGGAGATATCGAGCTTCGTTATGTGCATCAGCGTGTGGCTAGTGAACCCGCTGCGTGAGCTGGACAGGCAACACCGAGAGGAGCTGTTTTTTGTTGTTGATGACAATGTTTCAGCCATTACAACTTGCTAAGAAAGTCCATAGCACAATGGGAGGAGCAACATATTGAGATGATGCCTTCACATTTGAGGGACAGTGAGTTCCCAGACAGTTGTTGGCGGTATTGCAAAAGCGAGGAGAACAAGTTGCAGATTTGTTGACGAAAGGCGTTACAAATGAGGTTTTCAACAAACTTGTGATGAAGCTAGGCATGAAGAATGTGGAGCATTTGAATTAAGGTGGTGTATTGGAAGTTAAATATAATTCAAATGTTGTTGTTTTGGGTCAAATTAATTTGGTTCCAAATTGTACCCCATATAAA
>PGWS01016850.1:0-12791 GCA_002896235.1 Cicer reticulatum
TGTGAATAAGACTTTTAAATAGGCTTACAAGCCAGATCATGATAGGTCCGTAGGCCAGACTCAGGCACGAAAAAAAAAACCTATCATAAGGCCGTAGGCCAAACTTAAGCTTCAAAAATCATCGTAGGACAGAGCTCAGGCCTTTCAAAAGCCTGGCCTGGGCCTGGCCCTTTTTCCCACCCCTAGCTAGTGTGGTTCCACACAATTTTTATTTAGTAACACATTTTTTTTAGATTAGTTTGCACTAAAAAAATGTTCGGACACGGGAGTGATGCTATGCCAAAGTTCAATATCATGTAGGTATGTATAATAAAATTGATAAATACCAATACAAGTATAATTGTGGGAATGCAAATTAGAGAAAACTCTCCAAAAAATTCAACGCATGCTTCATAGACCAATCAAGTCACTGTTGGCCTGTTGTTTACTGCCATAAATAAAATTGATTGTTTAAATTTTTATTAAAGAAGAACGCAACGATCCATTTCTGCCACCTATATCAACTAAAATTCGTTAATTATTAATACTATAGCTATAATATATTTGTTAATGGAAATATAGAAAATTGTCATCATTTGAATAGGGAGATCAAGCTTCAAATATTGAGCATATATTCCAATGAAACATTTTCACAAACACAGCAAAACAAACATAAAAACAAGAAGATAAATTTTTTGAAATTCACGGGTAAGTAAAAGTGTAGTAAAATAAAATAATTTTTTTTTTAATTTTTTACTCACAATAATAAATAGTGGATATTTTTTACAATAAAATATAAAAAATAGTAATGTTTATAATAATGAATTAATTTTTTATGAATTATTTAAAAAAAATACAAAATAGACAATTTATTATTTGATTTATAAAAATAATTGTTAATTTATTTCTTTTAGAGTAAATATATCAAAATACTTCAATAACAAAAAATACAGATGAATTAATAATAAATCATGAGAGCATTCTAAAGAACTCAAATTAATGTAAACTTCAGTAATAATTAAACATAAACAACTACTACAAATATAAACTTTGATTAATACTCACATTCAAAGCCAATCTTTCTATGGACGTTGTATCGTTCAACAGCAAGAGCAAGTATGAAAGTTCCTAAAATAAGAGCGATGACATCATCCATATAAGAATGAGCAACACTATCAGCTGAAGCAATTCCAAAAAGAGGAAACAAAAAAACGGACACATGGAAGTAATAGGAAGTGGCACAGCCTCAGTGGGACCACCAGTGAAAACCCAAGCAATCACACCAAGCATTTTGTGCTTGTAGAAGGAGCATCGAGCTTTCACTAGAAGCAAATAATAATAGACAACAAGGTCGAAAAAACTAATATGACATAAAGTTTTTAAGGTTTAAAATTTGGATGTTATTGCTGTAAAGAAAGTGGTTGGTGTTCTTGATTAATTGGCTCGTGAAGGGTAAAAGTGGTGCATTGAGAATGGGTGGTGGAGTGTCTTCTATGGCCATGTTTAGAAAAAAATATGTAAGCAAAATGGTGACTATGTTTGGAAAGGCACGTTTGAGAGATATTAAGTATGAGGCTTTTATTCATGAATTTTTTCACCAAAAAGCTTCCTTTTATTATATTTATTAGGAAAAATGTTTCATATTGACGCTAAATATCATGACAGTTTGAAAGAGATAAGAATAGAGATAGTGATTTGATAGCTGTAATAATAATATTGATAAATAAATAAAAAAGATTTATGAATATAAATATAATTGTAGTTATTATTATTATTATTATATTATTCTATACATATTATTTATATTATGTCATGCATAGTGCGTCAAATTTCCAAATTCAAATGAAAGAGATAATCTATAAAAAATGAGGTAGGTGCATTTCATTTAATGAAATTAACTTTTATTACATACGAAAATTATATAATTTAAAACCAACAATATAACTTTTATAAGAGATTCAAGAATATTTAGATCACATTGTGACGAATATCTTTTGACTTAACTAAAAGTTATAAGTTCAAATTATGAACACAATGCATATTTAAATTTTTAATGAAGAATTTTATTGTTTGTTATAATTATATTTAGCTCGATGGATAATATCTAGTTAACATAAAAAACCCGTGAATGTTAATAGACTAATTAACTTCGATATTTTGGCAAATTCCTTCAATTTTCATGTTTTGAAATGTCCATCTAATAAACTCCATAGCAATGGCGGATGCAAAGGGTGACCAAGGGGTAGGATGGCCACCCCAAATGATTAAATTGTTTGCACCTATGCTATATTAAAATATAATCATTTGAATAAATGTGATAGAGCAAACTCCTAAATCTACAATGTATATAAAACATGAACATTGCAATAACACGTTATGATTTAAATTGTTTGAGTTATTATATGCTATATTAAAATATAATCATTTAATCAATGTGTGATAGAGCAACCCTAATCTACAATATATAAAACATGAACATTGTAATTCTCATGACACATCCATATCTAACTCTCTCCTCTAATATTTGTCCCAAATTCATATCGATTAAAATATTGTCCCAAATTCGATATCGATTAAAATCCATGAGATATAAATAACAAATAAAAAATTTATGATATGAAATATTAATTGATTATTGATCAGTAGAATTGCTATACTAAAACAAAAAGTGAACACTAGATTAATCCATCAATGAAAAATCAATGGAATATATTATTTAGTGATTTACTCTTTTAGAATTTTGTTGTTGGATGGTCGTTTAGTAGTTTTAAAGTGTCTTGTCTGCATTATCAGTTTATTTCTTTCTTTTTTCAAGATTCCTTATGGTATCATTTCTCAACTTGAATATGTTTTCAAAAACATTTCTTTGAGGTGGGAATAAGGAAATGAGTAAGGTTCAGTGGCTAATTGGAAGAAGGTGTATTTGTCTTTAGAGAATATGAGTTAGGAGTATGAGATTTGAAAGTTTTTGATAAAGCTTCTATTACGTAAATAGTGTTGGAGGTTAAAAACTAAGTCAGAGGGCATCTTGGTTAAGGTGTTGATCAATAAACATGGATTGGAACTTGGGAGATTTAGGGGGAGAAAAACCGAACAGGTCTGAGAGTGAGTGGTGGAATGATATTTTGTGGAAAGAGTTGTATATGAAGATGAATAGTTTCATAAAAAAAAAAAAAATTTAAATTATTTGAGAATGAGAGTAATACTTTATTTCGAAAGGATCTATGGTTGGTTGGTGGAGTTTTGTGTGAGAAGTTTAATAGATTATTTCATTTGTCTTTGCAACAAGGGGAAAGTGTAGAGGTCATGTAAGAGTTGTTGTGATTGAAGGGTTTTCAAGGGTGGAGATGGTAGAGACAATTGTTTGTGCAAGAGGAGGAATTAGTGGAGAAGTGGAGATTGGCTAACGTTCATTCGCAGGTTAATGTAGCAAATAAGTGTGATGGTGGAATAATACGCCAAGAGGACCGTATTCGGTAGAGGAGACATATCTTGAGCTACAGGAGAAGTTTGTCACATGTGTCACCACACATCTACTTCAAGACCTAGTGTGACATCTTTTTGTCCATTCAAAAGTATCATTATTTGTGTAGAGGTTCTTTCAAATAGGCTGCCTACAAAGGATAATTTGTTATGTCGATGAATTATTTCTTTTGAAAATCAACAATTGTAGTTGCAGAAAAATTGAAACAACCCGTCATTTGTAATTTGTGTGCCCTCTTTCTGGATCTATGTGGTATGAATGTTTTGAATTGGTTTGGGACTATGTGATGTGTTTCTTATGGATGCAATCAATCACATTTAACCAATTTGTATGAGTTTTTTTTCATGCAATTTGTAATACGTTAAATAATTAATTTCATTTGGTTTGCAGTGACGCGAAACGATTTAGAAATCAAAAAGTGATAATTTTGTATTCACGTGGTTTTAAATGTAAATCTTATTATTGAGCATGTTAAACTTTTAGCATAAAGATGAATCAAATTACATATAAAAAGAATCTGTTACAAGTATAATTAATGATGCTCTCACCTCTCTGTGTGCATTGGCATAACTTGTGGCTAATTATTTATTTATTGTTTGAGAAGTTTAATTTTGTATTTTTCGATTTATTTTAGTCAATATAATAGACACATATTTAATATTGTTAAAATTGAAAATGATAAATTTGTGAAATAAACTACATGATCAAGATTAATAACATAAACAACGAAAGTGATAACATTTCTCAAGATCTTAGCAATGACATCAAATCATTGATATAATATACAATTGATCAAAAGTGATATGTCAATCTAAAGTAGACAAATACTAGCACAAAATAGAAAATGAAATAATATCATACCAAAACTACAAATAAATAAACTTAATATTGAAATGACGCAATTATAAAAAAAAATATAAAAAGAAAAACTACATTAAAATTTATTTATTTAGATAAAAAAGACAATAAAAAAGTAAGATTAAAAAGTATAAAAAAAATATCAAATATATTGTTATTTTTTTTACTTAAAATCATTTTTAAAAAGGAGACACGTAAGATTATTATGAATATCCTTATTTTTTTAATCAAAGTTTAAAACACAAATTATAATTTTAGAATTTTAGAATTTTAGGTTTTTTAAAATCTTCATCATTATCTTAGTGTTCCAACCCATAAAATTAATCCAAGAAAAACCTAAAAAAATGTTCACCTTTAACCTATCGCCTTTTCCAATTATCTTCTTTATTATTCAAGTTCAATAATCCGTCTTCAGACTAAGTAATTCTGCTGATCTCATCTCAATGTAACGTAATACTCTTGCAAGTTGCAACTTCAACTAATTAACAACATTTCACCACAAACTTTAGTGCTCCAAATCAATTCATTTACAACTTTGCACTTTTTTTATTTTTAAGACTTTCGGTCTAACTAACTTTTATTTTTGTCTTCGTAAAAAAAAACAAAAAACAAAAAGAAAAAACAAATGAGTAGTGTTATAAAAGTCTTGCCGTTCAAGTCGGGAAGAAAAAGATAGCAACTTCGCGCCACTTTCCCTTCTTATACCTTTTCATGAATATACAATGCAAATGCAAACTATGTGAATCTATCAACATCAATATTCACACGTTCCTATCACTCACGTTAACCTAACCCCTATCCCTATCCCTATCCCCTATCCAAATCCAATTCAATCCTCACAATACCAAATTCCGATGGCGGATATTCCACCGGAATTACTCACCGACATCCTCTCCTCTTACCGGTACAATCCCTCCTCGATTCCGATAACTTCAAACCCTTCCGATCCTTAATCGACAGCAACAATTTCATCAACTTCACCTCAACAAATCCACAAACTTCAATCTTATCGTCCGACACAACTCCGATCTCTACCAAATCGATTTCCCTAACCTAACTCCACCACCGCCACCGCCGTTCAACTTAACCACCCTCTCATGTGTTAACAGTAACCGTATCACTCTCCTCGGTTCATGTAACGGTCTTCTCTGCATCTCCAACGTCGCTGATGATATCGCTTTTCTGGAACCCTTCCCTCCGTAAACATCGGATCATCCCGTTATCTCCGTATTTCTCCCGTTCTAAATCCGATACAAGTCTCTTTGCCGCGAGAGTTCACGGCTTCGGTTTCGATCCATTTCGCCGGCGATTATAAACTCGTTAGATCTTCTTATTTCGTCGATTTACAAAACCGTACTTTCGATTCGCCAACGTTAACTCTTAGTTCAAGGAACAATCATGGAAGTACTTCCTAGTATGTGTTATGCTCGTTGCTGTGCTACGACACCATGGGGAGTTTTCGTTGATAATTCCTCCATTGGGTTGTGACTCGGAAACTCGAACCGGGTCCAACCTGATTTTAATCGTCGCGTTAACTAACTTTAGAGATGTTTCAACGAGGTTTCCACTTCCGGAAATTGAGCAGTAGTAGAATAACAATGGTGAGAGTTTTGAAATATGATGTTGCGGTTTTTGGTGTGTCTTTGTATGGATGTGATTATGAAACTACTAAAGTTGAGCTTTGGGTGATGAAAGAAGTATGTATCTAGAGATAGTTGGTTTAAACTGTTAACTTTGGTGGGATCTTGTTACTTTTTACCTTTGAAATCTTTGAGGCCTTTAGGTTATTCGAATGATGGAAGTAAGGTTCTCTTGGAAGTCGATCGTAAGAAGCTGTTTTGGTACGATTTCAAGAGTGAACAAGTTAGTTTTGTTTCAGGAATATCTAATATGAATGAAGCCATGATTTGTGTTGGAAGCCTTGTACCACCTTCTTTGCCTATTGTTGATAATTATAAGAAGGAGAATCAGCACAAGTTGAGATGCGAAAGTATAAGCAAGAGAAGGTACTTAGGAGTATTGTTTATCTCAATTTTCAATGGTCTCCATCATATGATATTTGTACTTAAACTTTTTATGATAGGTCAAATTGAATCCCACTACATGTATAATTTATTTATTGTGTACATGTTATAAATTTAAGGGTGGACAATGTATGCTTTGTGTCAATTTAAGGGTTGACCTTGTGACTAGCTAAGTCCACCCTTCTCACTTGACAAAAAAAAAAATAATTAGACAAAGAATGTACTGGATTCCTTTTCATGTAAACTTAGGTTAAAGAAAGAATACAGGTGGGAATCTTTTTTTTCTCCTGTTATATGAGATCCAAGTCTTATTTTGACAAGCTTATTTCTGAATATGAGACTATCCATCTTGCCTTTGTATCTTGTGATGTAAGGAGAGAGTTTTTAGAAATTGCCCACCATGAAATACTCCAATTTATGCATTATGTGTGCAAGTTTTGTTTTTTTTAGTTTACCTATTCTTTTTTGATATTTGGAGCTTACTTCATAGATTCACATTTTTTTTACAGGATGACTTCTTGGTTCCAAGATTTTAATTGACATTGTAAGAGTGTGGAGGAAGAACCAGTGATGTGTGGCTCTGAAACCGATGCTCAAGTTGTTTCGGGTAATGGAATTAGTCTCCTGGTTTGTGGGAAGGGTTGAATTGATCAGAATGGAGCTGCCACTTATTATTGTAGAATGAACTGGGGAATCGATCACCTCGGCGGGTTCACCGAGAAGGGTAGAATGTTGTGTCCCACGATCCAATTCTTTGGGAGAATTGGATCCACCTATTTCTCTCTTCCTTAATGGCGGCGTAAGATCACCTGTGATGAAGAACCCACTGAAGTGAAACAATGATCTTTAAGGTCGCAATATTTGAACATGAAGAACTGTAGTCTTGAAGAAAGATACCAGATGTTACATGACTTATTCCTTTTGTTGGTATCAACTTGGTCTTGTTACATAGGATCTCTGTGACACCTGCTCATGCGCAATAAAAGAAAATGGATATGTCATTTAGGTGTAACTAAGTGTTAAAAAATGACCATACAGATTATGGTGGAAAGAGTGTTGAAAATGTATTATCTGTGTGATTTGTCTTGTAAGTGGGTTGGATCTGATTTTACCGATCAACTGTAAAAAAAACTTCTACATTGGCAACCAGCCATATTGTATTTTTAGATTGATTGTTGGTGAAAATTCTTGGCAACCAACCTAGTTGTGTACTAATTGTATCCCATCTACATTCTCCTTTACCCTGAAAACCTATTTGCAACCTATGGGTTTTTTGTAAGGAGGCAATGGAACTAAAGACCAAGTATTATTTCTATATGGTGCTTTCAAATTCTGCTTGCATAGCTTGAAACCAGTTAGGATTTATTTTTTCTTGAAACCACTTAGAACTTAGGAACTGCTTTTCACAAATTTTGGTTCGACATGTGTTAGTAGTGATATGGCGGTGATGTTTCGGTTTTACTATACCAGATTTAGATATGGTCTGCTTAGGATGAATGAATATTTGGTGCTTTTGCATTGGGAGAGAGACATAACCAAATAAAAAAAGGGGTTTTGACCCCTTGGTGGTTCTATAACTTTGAATGAATATCTGGTTTTTACTATACCAGATTTAGATAATTTTGTTTAGATATGTTTTTTGAAGACTTTGTTGTGGTTCTAGAACTTTTAAAGTGAGAGATTTGTTTGAGAAATCACCACCGGGATTTTGTTCTCTGCTTTTTTGGATTTTGGTTTGGAGGCTCTTGATAATTCTTATTTCACTATATCTTTGGCTCGAAATTTTTTGGCATGGGCACATGAAGCATCATATCACCATCCTGATTGATAATTTATTTCAATACTGAATTTAGATGCCAACATTGAAGATGGTTGATATATAACATTTGAGTTTGTAAATTCAAACGAGGCAAGCATGCAGTAAATGATTCTGGTGTCCAGCTGCAGCAATCTCTTTCTGGTTTAGTATTTTTCATTTTTAGCATTTGGATGCAATTAATATTGCATGCTCAAAGGAATGACTGTTATAGGTTTTAATTCTTTCATCTGGTATACTAGTTTAACCTTTACCTTGCCTTCTCATTCTTTCTCTCTTCTCATTGTTTGTTTGAAAGGTATCCCTTAACAGTGTTAGACAAACTAGTTGGTTAGACTTGTTAATTAGTTAGTGATAGTTGTTAGTTGTTCTCATAAGCTATAGGTCTTATTGTAACTTGATGTAATCATCATTTTCATTATCAATACAATTTTCATATTATACTTTTGTATGCTTTTCTCTCAATGGCTTCTATATCAAGAAAAGTAATAGACATCACGGATTTTGACATTTATATAAGAACAATTTTGACCTATTGTTGTTTTAGATCGATGTTGACTTTGCTTTTAACCAATGTTAAGTAATGTGCATTTTGTTTGCCCTCTCTTATTTCTGCAAGGAAGCAAGAAAGGTCCAACAGGGCTTCTAGTCTTATAATATCGAATAGATCGTGGACTAGTCTCTAAAGTCTAAACTATCACTATCTCTCAATTTGGTCCCGAATTATTAAAAATATAATAAATGATTTAATTAAATTATATTAATTCTAGTCAATTTAGTTCTTTCCAATTGTTTTAAAATAATGAGAAAATGACAGCCTTTTTTAGAATGAAAATAAAGTAAAATGATAATTGAAAAAGTAATATATTTAGACAAATTCTTAACTAAGATACTAAATCTTTCAACTACATTTTGCTTTATATTTATTTATAATGAATTACGTAGAACTAAATCTGAATTAAAATGTTAAGAACTAATTATATATAGAGTTGAGGGACCAATTGAAGAGAATGATAATTTAAGCCTGTTGGTAAATGTTAAGCTCTAAGTTAGCTGATAGCTGAAAAAAACTGACTATAGTTCAAAAGCAGCTAATAGTGACTGATAACTGATGGTTATAGCTTTGAAAAAAAACTAATTTATTAAAATTAAAGTTTTTGGTAGAATTTAGCCTTTTGAGAATATAAAGATTACATAAAAGGACATGATTATTTAATTTAAAATAACAAAAAGGGTGACATTTTTATATAATCTTCTGCCTATTGTTTTAGTCGATCTATTTTTTTTTTTTGTACTCAATCCATTTTCCTACTTCACTTTATTTTTTATGTTTTCTTCTTCTCCATGTCGTTAGTTACTTGATGTTATCTTATAGATTTCACATATGTGATTGCCCAATTCACTTGATACGTCTCTCATGTTTACTCTTTTCTTTATTTTACTATATTTATCTCATTTATGACTTTTGTGGTAGAAAATCCAAAAAATGTAACAAAACTATAAAATAAAATAAAAACCATGGAATTCATTTTTTTTTACATCAATACTTTTATAATTTATTACAAATAAACATAAATTTAAGATTATTTAAAAGTTTAACAAACCTCGGTATAATAGTTAATCTTAAAAAAAATTATTATTACAAGTACACAATTAGGCCATTAAAAAGTAGAATTTAACTTTATAAATTTCTTTCATATAGAAGAGAAAGATTTATGAATTATTTGACAATAATTACAAGAAATGAGTCCACTCTGGTCATTCTGTCTTTTGTGGTTACCTGACAAAAAATGCCATACATAAAATTAAATTTTTTGCTATGGAATATTTTACCAATGATCGAAAAATGGGAATATTAATACAAATATATACCACTTTAACAAAAAAGAAAAAGAACAAGAAAAGATATTAAAGATAATGGTGATAGTAAAATTAGTGACAATTATATTTATATATAAAAAAATAATAAAAATAAAATTAATAAATATAAATGAAAAATATAAAAACCTATAAAATATGAACTCAAGCGTTATTTAAATAGCATATCAAAATAAGTTATAAGCTTGTGAGAAAAACTTGTTTACTAAATACATCTAATTTATTCGAACAAACTTATAAGTTATAATTGGTGTTACCAAACAGTGTCTAAATTTTAAATTGAAGATTTATTTGATGGATATGATTATTATCATCCATAAACTTTGCAGCTGGTAGAATTCGATGGATGCAATTTGGAAATATGTTTGTAAGTTTTTAATGAGAATAGAAAGAATCTGAAAGATCAAGCACAAAAAATAATGTGATAATGGTTATTACTTTTCATTGTGTTTAATTGCAAAACCAATGATAGAAACGTTAATAGTGATACACAATAGACTCTTAATTTAGAGGAAAAGTCAAGTCAACTTGAATTTACACAAATGATTTTTAAATCACAAGAAAAAAAAAATTAAAAAGCAAAACCGGTAAACGATTATTGGCAAAACTGTCAATATAAATAATGAGGAGTTTTTATTTTTTACGAGCTCTAAAATTGTAATTTAAGAAGTGTTTGTATTCAATTTTCTCCGGTTAACAAAGAGCTACAAAGTGAGGATCATTATCAATATATGTGTATTGTAAATTCTTGAAGTGATCAAATATAAGAAAAAAATAATGTTTAAAATGATCAAAACACTTTTGACTTGGAATCAAGTTTACATTTAAGAGATACTGTGATTAGTACGTCATGTCCAAACGTCGTTGTCACTGATGATTAATACTATAGAGTTGCTCATGACTTATTACAAAATTTTATAAAAGATAAAGATGATAGTGAAACAAAACACTTTTAACAAAAATGTTGTTTAATAAGCAAGAAAAAAATACGCAGAAATATTCAGTTGTTACAAATACCAAGTGATGAAATCTCTTTTAATTTAAGTTTATTTTTTCTTAGGTTGTTTTTTGTCCCCCATTTATCTGTGTTTATCTTCTTAATTTCTTTTAGCTGAAAAAATATTGCAACTTCATGAATAATGCTAATACGTTCCTTTTAAATTTCATTTTCAAAGTAATTATGGGATTTTTATGTTCTGCTTGTTCGGGTTCTCTCTGTATATCGTTTTGATTTTGATGTGTGAGGAATAACTATTTCCAACTCTTCTCAATTTATCCGAGCTAATTATTCAGCAAAATGTGCCGGTTTTAGCTTTGGTTGTATTATCATTTGATGTAGCACCTGCATTGCATAAAAGAGATGAAAGCGGATTGAGTAGAAATAATGCTCCATGCGACATGTTGAGAATGAAAAGCGGGCATGATCTTATGAACATTTTGAAGAAGGTCACAGCTTATCTTACTATGATTTATTGATATTTTAAAATCATTCAAAACTTTGAGACTGACCAAAGTTGCTCCATGTTCTTATGGATTAGAGTATGTTTGGATTGATATTAATTTATCAAAAACAAGAGAAATTAAATATTAATAAACTTTTGAGACATTAATATATATATATATATATATAGATATATATATTTGTTTTGTCAATCTACAATAAATAAGTTATTACTCAAAAACATGAAGACATATATATATAATATTACTAATTTTTATTTAAAATCAATATTGTGTAAAATGATCCACTTAAAAAAAACTAAATATTACTTAAAAAAATATAAATTCAATTCTACTTGACATGATGGTAAATCAATAAAAATTTAAAACTATATATATTTATCTATTTATAAGCCAATTGTGTTAAAGATTACTTTTATGCATTTGATAAAGATATGTTGAATAATTAAATATTTGTTCAATGACTATTATTAAAAATTAAATGTGAAATTGTTGGTGTATAATGGCTTCATCTTTAGGAAATTTTATACAATATATCAACAGATTATCTCTAATTATTTCCTAAGTGATGAATTAATATCAAAATCCACTTGTTTAATATTAATTCCTATTTTAACAGCAAAAGATTCAAACAGTTGTTCACAGCGGAATTTTCACAATCACATGCAAGAATCAATTAAAAAGTAAAGAGAGAGAGGAAATAGTGCACCAAATTTTATACTGTCGGCTACACTTTGATAACCTTACATGAAAATTACAACAGATTTCAGCTTTCCACTAGAATATTTGGGAATATTTTACAGACTTTCCAAGCGTCATAGCCTACCATCCAACTCACTAACCCACTTCTATCACAATACCAAACCTATCCTAAAGTTACTCGTCCAACTCTAGCAGATCAGCTGCGGTTTCTTCAGATGAACACAACATCCCAAAAGGAAACCACCAGGTCACTACTGGAATCCAAAAACTCAATTACAGAAATTCTTTTCACAAAGAATTAAAGAATACTAAGAAAATTGACTCAATCATAATGTAATATCTCACACAAAAGTAATAGCCAATGAGTATTTGTGTGTTGTAACAATTTTTCTCTCAAAGTGTTTTTCAGTTTTTCTGTGTTTATAAAAAAGTGTTATGATTGTTATTTGAAAAATAGTAATTGATTCAATTTATATATTTTCAGAAAAACAACATATAAATCGATTCCGCAATCGATTTTATTAAAGTTAGATACCAGCTTAATCGATTACCTAATCGATTATCGCGTGTCTTGTTTTTCTTGAATCTT